>CM074964.1:13990161-14030962 GCA_037577455.1 Pangasius macronema | reverse complement strand
CGTACACCTTCCCCTTGATTCTTGCTGATATTTTTCTATCACACAGAACTCCCGACATCTTTCTCCACCCATTCCAATGTTCAATGTTCTCACACTCAATATATCATCATCATCAATGGTCGAAATGGTTAAACATGATGTATTAAAGCCTGCCAAGTTGAGATTCAATGAAATCATTTGTATGCTCACTTTGATGGCTTTTATTCCTTGATATTGCAAATATGGCCTTTTTCAATGTATAAAATTCAACTTTCTTTTTCACTTTAGTGTTATTTGTATAGAACTTTGTCGCAAAGCAGCTTTACAGAACTCTTGGTCTAGACTATGAACTCTATTTTGCAATTCAGGCATGACAGTGGCAAACAAAACTCCCCGAGAAGGAATGAGGAAGAAACTTTGATAGGAACCAGACTAAAATATTTACAGTATACAGCATACGTCTCTTTTCTGATTGAAGATCCGTTTGACATAATTAAGAACTTTTCTATGTCTTACAATACATACTCGTAGAAGCAGCTAGGAGTTGAATACGAATATGAAAACTTAGGACAAAATTGTTTTTTTAAGGGGTATTTGTTATTTTCTTATTATTATTTAATACACCTAACCTAGATACCTAACGAAGCCCTGAAGATTTAGTTAGTAAAGGCATTTCACCCTCCTGTTTTCACAGATTCTTGTTTGTATGTTTCATCACATATTATAAAGAGTCACACCGTCCCTTTATATGCAGCTACATCTGTAATTGGAATTTACAACTTGCATTTATTCATCCAGCAGATGCTTTTATCCAAAAGAGGATTTACAAGCATGCCACAATACAATCCAAGCATTGGAGCAGACACGATTTTAAGCACAGCATGACTACATCTCCGAAACAGGAAACAGAATGCCTGGCTGACCACTTCACCAGAAGGATATGTATTTTCTCTCTTATATACCAACATTTCCAGATGATACCACCCCTGTGGGCCTAATTATGCGTAGTGACTAGACAGTGCACAGAAGGGAGGCGAGTCACTTCATATCATGGCGCACCATAAATATGGAACTTCGCAACACCACTTCAATAATGGAATACAATGACTTCTCTGAAGCAGGTTGGACAACCCAACCTGTTTCAGGTCCCCAAAAATATAATTTAAACTGATGACACATCTTCCATCACTGTCTGGTCTGTTCTGTTCTAAGGGCAGGCTAGAAGTCCATGAAGGAAACTGATGTTTCAAAAGTTATGATAGCAGTATCAGCAATGGCTGCTCATGATATTAGAAGGGGGCTAAATTTGACTAGCTAATTGTCGAACTATTAGTCTGATAATATAGTACTCCAAAGTCACTACCATATTATACACCCCTTTTAATAATCACACCCTCTTAAAGGTAGATAGATGGATACATTTGTGATTTCCAGTTTGCTATACTGGGTATGAATAGCAAACATGGAAATGAGAAAAGTGTTTTATTCAAAAAAATGTATAAATACAAAATAAACCCATAAAATACACAGTTCTGTTATCTGACTTTTTGTGTCTTTTGAGACAATGTGTGTTTACTCGGTTTATTTAGTCTCTGTTCCAAATGCATCTTGGGGGAAAAAGAAGGATGGTAGAGTAAATAATCCATCTTGTTCATGTTCATTACACCCACAACTACAGGGTATCCCAAAAGGCTCCATACATAGGGGAAATTAACACTTTTTAGCATTGTGTCTTCCACAATTTTTCATACTTAGTTTATGCTATTTTTTTTTCCCAGACAGCCTTTAAGGTTGCCTTTGACAAAAGAAAAACGTAAATCATTCTCATGGCTGTCACTAGGTTGCGATGGACTTTAACAGATAACATGGCAAGCACATCACACACACACAACACTGTTGACAAACTTAAATTCAAAAAGACTGGAAGTGTTGCAGACCAACCAAGAAGTGGACGTCCGCGAACATCTACTGACGAAGACACAACTGATGTGGTGCTGGCCTACATAGTCCCCCATGCATGAAGTCTTTTGCGAAATGCTGTATATCTCACATTCACCTTTTTATTCACTGCTTTATTGACATGTCATGGATGTGAAATTGATGAAAATTTCATTGGTTTTTGAAAGCCAACCAGCATGGTCTTCCTGAACACATTATTGTACACAGTACAGTACAGTATCATTGGCTCAATATAAAAAAGCAATACTTATATGTATTCACACACACACACACACACACACACACACACACACACATACACACACACACACCATTGTAATTCATCACTTTTAGAAGTTCATGGTACAAACCAGATGCCAGACCAACATCCAAACTACACTGATCAGCCATAAAATTAAAGCCACTAACAGGTGATTGACATTGATTATCTCATTACAGTGGCACCTGTCAAGGAGTGGAATATATTAGGAAGCAAGTGAATAGTCAGCTCTCGAAGTTATTGTGATGGCTAGGTCTATGACTGGGTCATAGCATCTCAAATGGCAGTTCTTGTGAATGTTGCTGCTATGCAGTGGTTAGTACATACCAAAAGTGGCCCAAGGAAGGACAAGGGTCATGGATGCGCTTGGAGAGTGAAAGCTAGCCCGTCTGGTCCGATCCCACAGAAGAGCTTCTGTAGTACAACTTGCGGAAAAAGTTAATGCTGGCTATGATAGCAAGGTGTCAGAACACACAGTGTACTGCAGTTTGCTGCGTATGGGACTATATAGCCGCAAACCAGTCAGAATGCCCATGATAACCCCTGCCCACCTCCAAAAGTCAAACTGGACCATGGAGCAATGGAAGAAGGTTGCCTGGACTGATGAATCATGTTATCTCTTACATCATGTGGATGGCTGGGTGCATGAGTGTCGCATACGTGGGGAAGAGATGGCACCAGGATGCACTATGGGAAGAAGGCAAACTGCCAGAGGTGATGCTCTGGGCAATGTTCTGCTGGGAAACCTTGGCTCCTGGCATTCATGTGGATGTTACTTTGACACATACCACCTACCTAAACATTGTTACAGATCAAGTACACTCCTTCAGTGGTATTCCCTGGCAGTGGTATTCCCTAATGGCAGTGGCCTCTTTCAGCAGGATAATGCGCCCTGCCACACTGCAAAAATTGTTCAGGAATGGTTCAGGAACATGACAAAGAGTTAAGGTGTTGACTTGGCCTCCAAATTCCCCAGATCTCAATCTGATTGAGCATCGGTGGGATGTGCTGGATAAACAAGTCCAATCCATGGAGGCCCCACATCACAACTTACAGGACTTAAAGGATCTGCTGCTAAAGTCTTGGTGCCAGATACCACAGCACACCTTCAGAGCTCTTGTGGAGTCCATGCCTCAACAGCTCAGAGCTGTTTTGGTGGCACAAGGGGGATCAATACAATATTAGGCAGGTGGGTTTTAATGTTATGGCTGATCAGTCTAAGTCTGTCCTATTTTCTCAGAAACAGATGTTCCTCAATTACTTGATCCTCACCATTAAGAGAATGCTGAACAAGTCCAAGCTGTTATCACATTAATTTTGCATTATCATCAGATCTAGGGGTGGCCTATGGTCTACATTAGCCCACAGTGATGCAACACATATGGCTAACACACTGATTATATGCAGTGATAGTCACATTTTTAGATGGAGAAAATACAAGTAGCAGAAGACGGAAGTGTGGATCAGTTCATGGAAGTCTAATGTTATTGTGCTCAAAATAAGCACAAAATGTCATGTAGTTTTATCTAGAAATAATGGGATAACTTGAACTTGTGAGATCTACCCATTCTCATGCTTGCAAATTCATCACAATTTAATACACAATGAAATAAACAAGTAAAGGTTAGGGTTAAGGCACTGGCAACTGTTTGGGGGCTAAATGGGAACCACTGCCTCCCCTAAAATTCCGTTACAATGTGGCAATGAAATGTTGTGTTTATATTATCCATCAATATTTCAATATTTTAGCGAATCAGCCAGAAGCCAGTAGACCTACCACCGGTAGAACTCCACTGATTCAACTGCATGGATTCAACAGGATGCTATGTGTCCTATTTTAATGGGAGCAAAGATTATCTCTCATTGGACTACAGGCTTTTAATATTTCATTTTGGGTCCTGCCAGTCAGTAGACAGCAGATTTGTAGACTGCTCGGAATTGAGAAGCCCAATCTGTAACATTTTTACACTATTATGGTTGGGTAATTTAGCTTTGTAATTTGTAAATATTGCAAATTAATTGTAAGTATAATGTTATGTCTATGCCATGTTATGTTAGCGGTTGCTTCAGAAATTTGTTGTTTATTTATAGGTGTAGCTAGCTAGCTAGCAACTGCCCTCTTCGGTGAAATTTAACTAGCTTGGTGATCAGCTTAGCTACTTTTTGGCACTGCATGGCAGACCCTGCTAATGGTAAGATTCCAAAACCATTTTGGAAAGGTCTTTTGATGCACTTTGAGAATAAAACAGGAGGCCAGACTAACTAGATGAAACAGATAAAAATAAATACACACAGATATGAACAAACTTCGATAACAAATACTGTAGCTGTGCTTATTTTAAAAAATCACCAGGTGCCACTCAGTTACCGTTCATACCCAACAATGCGATAATGTTGTTCAGATTCAAACAAATTTCTCAGGAGATCAGGCTGAAATATGACACAAAGCATTGCCTTTCAGAGGAAAATTGCCTTTCAAGTTAAAGTGAGTAAATCTGTATCAGATGAAACATATGGTCCACCATAGAGATTTCACTTTCTGAGGTCTACACTATGTCTTCGATGCCTGAGGTGATGGTATGCAGAAGTTTCCAGATGAAGTTTCTATCTGTTTTCATGCACAGGGACATAATTATTTGGAATATGGGGTTACACTAGACAAAATAATTATGATGTTCTGTCGTTTAATACAGTGGCAGCAACAAAGCTTGAACTTTTCTGAGGTCAGAAGCACACAGTGCAATCCAGTGTTACTGTAGTGGATGTTCCACAAGATGTAATAATGTAACAATAATAATTAATGTAAATGTAACAATAAAAAGTTATGTATTGTTCATCATTAAATGAATTGTTAATCATTGACAAAATACTGTGGTATAAGAGGAATAAAAACACTAATTATCAATAAATATTGACATTAAAAGAATTTTTTTTTTCTTCTATGACATGTTTTTCTAAAGAACTGGTATAACGGGTCGGGACTTTTGTCTGTCCTCGGTTTCAGTTTAAGTTCTGAAACTTCTTTAGGCCTTGTGTTATACTCTCAGAGATATATGCTCAAATAATAATTAGGGAAATGTTTTTTGCAGCACATACTGTTTTTTGAGAACATACTGTAGATTATTCTCAGGGAGGGCTGGTATGAATGAGCTAGCATAGCTAAGCCCCACTGTCTTTCATAGATAAAAAGATTTAATTTGTGCCAAAATTGCTCAGCCTGCTGGGCCGACACATATATAACACGCCATTACACGTCATTACAGATTCGAAACAATTATGAATACAATTGCCAAGCTTTCATTTTAGGGTTACTGATGGATATTAGGTTTTAGTCACCTATCTAATATTAAAACCAGCCATCACTGACTATAGGTCACTGATCACTGACTTCTTATACATTGGGAGCTCTTAAAATGTTACATTTACAAGCTGAACTGTGGCGTTTCATGTTGTTATAACAAGTGAACATTTTAATTTATCCAAGTAAGGCAGAATCCAATCCAAACATAAAGCTGTTCCATTGCAGGTCTTGCCCGAAGGCCATGGCTCCCCAGCAGTCCCAGGAATTCAATTTGCAACTTTTTGTTCAGCAGGAGAAAGAAAAAAAAAACCCTTAAGTGCTGAGATATCACAGCCTCAAGCTGCTCAGTTTAAAAAAGAACTTGGAACCTTTCAAGTCTTGAATTTGTTCACTTACCATAAACTCATATAAGCAAAATACATGATAATGCAATGCGACATTCAGATTCTGCTCAAACACTTCCTTTGATCACATTCCCACAATGCATAATATTACATACCCCAAACAGAACTCCAACATTCCTGCTGGATTCATGTTTATTCAGTGAGCTGCACCAAGGACCTGGGCAGTATCCTTTCTAAAGGGCAAGGTTTTGGAGTCCGCTGGCTGTTTCAGCCCCCCCGAGTCTACTGTCAAAGCAAAGCCCTAAGGGTGGAAATGTTTTCATGCAACCCATTTATCCATCGCCAAACAGTACTTCAAAACTTGGTATGAGAAAATGAAATGGGTCATTGGTTATTATGAGCAATAAGTATGGGTCACTGTTAGGGGTGGAAGGATAAAACAACACTATAATACAAGAATCTGAAATGTATAGTTTAACTTACTAAAGTGCCAGAGATGAAGTCACTGAAAAACACTACACCTTAAATTCTGCTACAGGTTTTAAAAGGCTAAGTGTTTTATAACCCCTTAAACTACCAGGTTATTATGCATTAAAGAAATCCACTTAAATGTAATGTTGATTGTTTTTCCATTGTTGACCTTTTACTTACAGTTGACCGTTTTAATTTTAAGTTGACTAAAAAAAAATTAACTTGACTTTTTAAAAAGTTGACTTTTATAGAGTGACTTGAAAATTTGACTTCATGTTGACTTCATTTTAAGTTGACCATTTTTAAGGTGACTTTTTAGTCACTGAAAACAGTACACCTCAAATGTGATACAATTTTGAAACCCCAAAATAATAATCCCAGTTTATTATCGATTTAAGTAGAAATTTCTTTTTTTTTTTAAAGAAAAAAAAGTTGAATTCTTTTTGTAAAGTTGACTATTGCAGTCAACTGTTGACCAAGCTAAAAAAAGTTTTTATTTATTTATTTAAAGTTGACTTAAATAAACTACAATTTTTTGTTCCTTACCCACTGTATCTTACAGCATATTATTCAGTATCTTATATAACTTCCATAACTACAGTAAAGGAATGTAAAAGATGGTGCTTGGAAATCTGGACCAATCACCAGGTCATGGGTTAAATTTAAAAAAATAATAAAAACACCTACCATAACAGTTTGTCTACAGTGTATTGCTAAACTGTTGAAAACTTAGAAAGTCTGCCCTCTTAACAAGTCTGTTTTATATTCTAGCCATTTCCCAAGCTCCCAGCTGATTATACGGCCATCAAGCTTAAAGAATATGTTTTAGTATTTACCTAAAATATTCAGCAACTACAGTGATTCCAAGATAATATATCTAGCCCTATCAATGGTAAGACCCTCAATATATTACAATATATTATTACAGAGGAAACTTTTAACCTCCTGTAGTACCTGTGGTACTTTATTAGAAAATCGTGATATGTTTGAATTACAGGATGTGCAGGAGTGCTAGTTCTAGCCCACTTCCCCTGTTTATCTTCAAAATCTGATTTATGGTAGTTCATGTTCTTTAAAAGCCATATCTACTTGTCTAACCGCTTAAACTCCCAGGTGGTATGGTGGGTCAAGATTAGCATCCTTTTGTTGGTACACAAAACTTTAACAAAATGAGATTGTTGCCTAAGATTGGTTAACACATGTTATGAACGGTTAAATGGAGGTTTTCTTAGATTAGCTGTGGAAAAATGTTTTTTTATTTAATTCCTTCAAATCAATTTCTCATTTGCTCAAATCAATTTCTAACGTGAATCGGGAACGTTAGTGACTTAATGGCACAGAAATAATTAAATAAATAAATAAACACTTTCTACATTATTCGGTGGTCATATTTGAGAAATGAATCACAAATTAATCAGTCACTAATTCTCAACAGCTACAAAAACACAGCACTCAGGAATCCAACACAAACGATCCCAGGTGCGGTACAATTTGTCAGCATAACCTCATAGCCATGGAAGAAAAAATGTCAAGTAAACAACTCGGGTAAAAATTCAGCTCAAGGTATTATTAATGAGAAGCCAATGTGAGGCAATGTTAGGATGATCAGGCTGAGCGTGACGCAGCACCTGTCAAGCTGATTTCAGCTCAGAGTTCCTGAATTACAGAAAGTACCACAGGAAAAAGTACCTTCAGTGAACAGGCTTGGTCACTCTCAGAGCTCTTGGTGTGTGTCTCCTAAAGCAGTACAGGGCAAATGGGTAAGCAGGTGGCCGTTTCGATTAAAACTACTCTCACAGTGCCCCCTGCTGGGTCGCTTTCACTGAGTTGACTCAAAGAAGGTGATATGCTTAAAGATCTATGCTGTAGTTAATAGAATTTATATCTTACACACAACTTTTGCCTCAGGAATTAAATTATAGGCCTTGTGCTAAAAGCCATCCATGCCACACTTTAAATGAAGTGTCCTTAAGTCCTATATAATAATAATCTACAAAGTAATTCTTACATTTGTGCAAACTGTTAGAAGCTAACTTCCTGCTTTTGATGGTGTATGTAATTTTGTCATTACTGATAATACTTTTGTAATTGCATTACCAGTTTAAAAAAAGTTTAGATATTAATTTGAAGATATATTTTCAATTGTCTTCAACATTCTGAGTGTTATGCTTGCAATTTACTTAATAGTGAATAGTGAAGTTTATGCATACGTGATTTACATTTACATGAAGACTTATTTTAACATAAATTGTTTATCAAAATTGAACTTTGTAAAACAAAAATAAATTAACCCCCCTTCAACAAGTACTCTTTGTTTAGAACTTTAAGAAAACAGGGTGAAGTGTCCTCAGGAAGATGGATGAGAATACAACCTTCATTAGGAATATTGTTAAGAATTCATGCATCTGCTAATCTTCAGTAAATGCATTATCCTGGTCAGGGCCGCAGTGGATTTGGTGTCTATTCCAGGAACACTGGGTGCGAGGTGGGGATACACAGGGCAGCATGAACACATACATTCTCAACAGGAGCAGTCTAGAGTCTCCAGTACATTTAATACCATGTTTTTGGGAGGTGTGAGGAAACCCACATGGGCACGGGGAGAACATAAGAAACTTCATAGACCACCGTGATGAAACCAGTCTGATGCAATACATCAAGTGGTAGTTGATTAAGTGGTACATGACTGTGGCTCACAGCTACCAACATCACTTTCTTCTTCTTCTTCTTTCGGGCTGCTCTCATTAGGGGTTGCCACAGTGGATCATTGGTCCACATATATGACTTGGCACAGTTTTACGCCAGATGCCCTTCCTGATGCAATCCTCCCTGATTTTATCCAGGCTTAGGGCCAGCACTGGGAGCTCACTGTCTTGTGCAACCCCAGTGGCTGGGGTTGGTTCCCTGGCTTGGAATCAAACCTGGATCATGGCAGTGAGAGTGCTGAGGCCTAACCACTATTCCTATATATATAAATAGTAAGCATATATAAATAGTAAGCTTATGGTTCTCAGTGATTTACACAAATATCAAATCAAAATCAATGTTCAATACAAAGCATAAATAAAGAGTCTACTGTCAGAATGTTCAAGAGAGCAAAACTGGCCATGGGTGGGAATCGCCTCTGAATCACAGCAACACTAGCCAATCACAGTCATCTGTTAGCTTATATATAGCTCCAGTCATGTTCAGCTGTCACATGGAAATGGCTGGTTTTACATCTCTCATGGCTTCATCTTCACAGATTAAGAATTAAGAGATTTGCATTGACAAAATCGAGAGAAATCGTTTTTTAAAATAGGACGTCAGGGGTTTTACAGCCAGCTCTCACCTAGCATTTGAGGGTATGGGTTCATCTGAGACAAATGATTAGATAGATAGATAGATAGATAGATAGATAGATAGATAGATAGATAGATCACTTTATTCATACTAGTCTCCTAGCACAGTGATGAGCTGTTGTACAGTGGGATCATTGTTGGTATAAACAACTTCCTGTACCGCTCCTTTCTACAGCAGAGCTGAATGAGTCTTCTACTAAAGGAGCTCTGTTGTTTAACCAGTAGGTCATGGAGGGCATGCTGTTTGTTGTACAGAATGGCTGCGAGTTTGCTGATCATCCTATTTTCCACCACCACCTCAAAGCTCTCCAGAGAGCAGTCCAAGACCGAGCCGAGCTTCTCAATCAGTTTGAGGTTTTTTTTTTTGCCCCAGCTTTGATGCCGTTGCCCTAGCATACTGCTGCAAAGAAGACTGCACTGGCTACCACAGACTGGTAGAGGATCTAACATCTTACTGCAAATTAAAGGACCTAAGCTTCATCAGAAAGTAGATTCTGCTCATCCCTTTCCTGTGCACAGCCTCAGAGTTGACCTTCCAGTTCAGCTTGTTGTCGAGATGGTGTCAAACAGCTCAGTGTCCTAACCCATGATGGTAATGGGGCTGGTCCCACCTGTAGACCACCACCATCTCATTGGTCTTGGCTAGTGTAACTTAGAACTTATTAAAACCTAAAGCAAGGCAATTAATTAACTGATAGGCTGCATCTACAGTCTGGGCTAGAAAGAGATCAGCCCCAGGGAGTGAAAGTATGGTAAGATACATAAGTCACGAAAAATATTGATTTTATTAGGAAGATTTCCGTAAACAATTGTCGTTATAATCTTATTTTGATGTAAAAAAAAAAAAAAATAACCTTATAGTAAAGTCTATATCTTTCAGAAAAG
Source organism: Pangasius macronema (assembly GCA_037577455.1). Taxonomy (NCBI): domain Eukaryota; kingdom Metazoa; phylum Chordata; class Actinopteri; order Siluriformes; family Pangasiidae; genus Pangasius; species Pangasius macronema. The sequence goes on along the minus strand of CM074964.1, from coordinate 14,020,423 downwards.
ACAAACTTAGCCACACTAGCACACTTATACCAGCCATCTCTACATTTACATGTGTTACATGTAAACACAGATGCCAGCATATTTCAAATTTAGGGTACATGGAAGAAATTTACATCTGAATGAACTCATTCTGATTGCAGACACACCCAGATATGAGTCAGGATCCTCTCTTTTTTCCAGTAACTCTTGATTGTGACATGGAATCTATGTACACAGTCCCAAACAGCATGTTCTTTAAAGGTTTACCAATAGCCGAGATCGACTTGTTAGAACGGATTCTAATAAGAGCTCTTATCACAGTGTGAAGTCTGCACCACCATTTGGGACACATGCTGTTCTGCTATTCTTTTAAAGTTCTTTATTTACTTGTGCTGCTTGGTTGCCTCTAAGAATTATAAATCACCCTCAATCCTGTATCACAGCAACAGCCTGATGCAGCGAACGGGTGTTAAATTATGCATCATTTCCTGCATTTAAACTCATAATCAGAGGCCAGCTTGGCCAGGCCATATTTCAGCTATCTAGCTGCAGTATGTACACAAGGTTCAGGTTTGCTTTATGATCATTTCTGATGCTTTATTCAGATGATTATGACAAAGCCATTTATGATTGTTAAACTTTTTTTTTTTTTTTTTGCCTTTTGAGCATCTCAACAACCAGCATGCTCAGAACACTAAAAGAATGGACCCAACAGAGTTTAGCCAGTCAAAGAGAGTGAAGTTGCAGTTGTGCTTAAAGGGGATTAAACCTGGTTCTCAGAATTGCAAATGAGAATGCATTTGCACCAAGCAGCATTAACAGATGATGCAGCAGCAACGCCAGTCTTGGTCTCTTTATCCTCTTGACTATCATTTTTGACTTACTCTTACATCAGCTGCCGCTCCTAGCTTGTGCCTCGGTCCCGGTCAGAGGCGAACGCTCTACCGCGTGAGCTACGGGGGAAGAGCGGGGTCGCGCGCACCGAAGTCTACAAACATCAACAATAAGATGAAAGTCTCGGCGATAAGACCAGAGCAAAATACGAGAGAGAGAGAGAGAGAGAGAGAGAGAGAGAGAGAGTGCGAGACTGCCAGCTACTCGGTCCACCAACCCATCTCGACTCAGAAAAGAATTTGTTTTTAACTACAGAGAAGTGGGTTTTTTGTTGTGGTTTTTCCCCCTTCTTCCACAAAGTACTAGGAAATCCACCATTTACCGGCCTCGTCTACACAAAAGACTCAGCGTCTTAAATAGATACGCCCAGGTGCTACCAATTGCAGTAATGACCGCACTGCAAGATGGGAGATGGAGTTCTCGTGGGGATAACTATTACCGGAAGGTGGTCTATGCCTCCCTCTGCCCTGTGCGTGCAGGTTTTACATGTCTGGATGTTACACTTTCAGACTAACAAAGCAAAAGCATAGACCAAAAATGATAAATGTACATAAAAAGCTATTACTAAAAATACACAAATAGGTCCTAGCGAAGGTGGCTAAGTTACAACACCACTAATATAAAGTGTGTCTCATGACAAAACATCACCCCTGGAATTGGAATTGAGAACAAACATCGTGTTTGAAATATGAGTGTATCCTTGGAATATTGTGCTCGATGTGTTAACACTGTTTTGGATGGGACTCATGTACACACACTCTGGCTGCGTCCGAATATCCCTACTACCCTGCTATACAGTAGGCGAAAAGCAGTATGCCAAAAGAGTAGTACATCTGAGTTTTCAGTATTCATAAAACAGTAGGCGAGAAATATCCGGATGACGTACTTCCGCCGAGATTCTGCAGTATGGAAGCAATGGACACTGCGCTATCCCATAAGGCAACGGGACTGGTGTGGAAGAGCTGTCAGAATCAGAAATGGCAGAAGGCAGCACATCAGCTCTTTTTAAATGTAAGTGCTACAAAAAAAAAAAAAACGCAGGCGAAAACCATAAGTATCATATAAATGATTTTACCATGATAGTGGTGCAGGTGTGCTAATCTTGGGGGCTTTTTAAGTTTTTGCAGTTATTATGACATCCTAGGTCACATGACAGTGCCAACATGGCAGATCTAGTATGTCTGGATTGTATCCATACTACACACATATACTGATCAGTACGTACTCTATCAACGCCCGCGTCGTAGGTACTGAATCGAATGCAGTATGTACTGTCACAGTACACGATTTTGGAAGCAGCCTCGGACATGACATGCCTAATATCCTCCAAACTTTGGAAGCAAGTTTAGCTTCTTTTTAAGGGTTACAAAGTGTTATTCAAACTTTGGACACAGATGTATATAAAAGTCGAGGTGAAATTGATTTCTACAGGGCCTTTAAGTAGGCATTAAAGTAAGGTTATGTACCGAATCCAATTGCAGAAGATTATAGACCTAAAGAGAAAGAGAGGAGGGCGAGAACATCGCTCCTGGGTATTTGCCTGACATGCTTCGCTGGTGTGCAATCAATGCTCTATTGAATATTGCTGATCCAGTCCCTTATTACAAAGTCGCAGTAATGTGAATGGCTGTGCCTCAAGTAAATAAAGGGGCTAAACGACTGGGTTTTTCATATTCTTTGGCAACTGTCTGAAAATTGCAATAGCTATATTATGTAAGTAATTGATGTAGCTATGGGGTGTGGCCACTTGGATGACACAGGATAGCAGTTGCCACTAAAATAAGCCTCACCACCCCAATGGCCACCCCAACTCTGATCTCAAATCACATTTATGAGATCGACTCCTTAAGGGGGCTGAACCCTTGGCTTAATCTTTGGTAACTGGCTGAAAATTAGAATAGCTACTGTATATTGAGTATATAACTGAAATAGTTATGCATGAGGCGTGGCCACATGGATGATACAGGGTAGTGGCTGCTACTCACAAAAATAAGCCTTGCAACTCCAATGGCCACCACAATTCTGACATCAAATCACCTTTATGATTGATTAATCTTAGAACCAGAGGTTTTGTTTCTCTGGGAAACCCTTAAAGCTGCCATATAGAACTCTACAGCAGAAGGTTTTCCAGAAGAATGTATGTCATTTATATAGCCTTAATGAATCACATGGAAGTCATGTTGATCTAAATGATCATTGTAGCATTGTAGATGTTTTGACCTCAGAGGCCAATACAGTGATGTCACTAGGTTACCATTGATTCATTCATTCATCCATTCATTCATTCATGCATTCATTTATCTTTAGTATCTTCACCATTTCATCCTGGTCAGGGTCACAGTGGATCCTGGGAACACTGGGCTTTGAGACGGGGACCCGCCCTGAGTAGGACACCAGTCCACTGCAGGGCACCATGTACACACACAACCATTCATACCTGGGGTAACTGAGCATAGCCAGTACACCTATTGGAATGTTTAATGGCAGGAAACCCACACAGACATGGGAAGAACATGGAAATCTGTGGAAAACGCCACATAGACAGTAGCCTGAGCTCAGGATCAAACCAGTGGCCTTGGAGCTGAGAGGCAGTAATTCACCAATGGACGAATCAAATATTCTGCAAATCCATCCTTCTTCTATACATGAGAAGTTCCCAAACATTTTGGGAAAATGACCCAAAATGAATATTTTGAATTTTCCACAACCCCAAGCCCTGACCACCCTATATTATTTCCCACAGTTATACTTTAGGACTTATAAATTCATAGTCAGCATATATTCATGTTCGTTTTCTTGCCTTCTGAGTTTTCACTGAGTCAGAGTCACTCAATGTTGCCAAGGAACTAGCAGAGGTAGATGGAGGGAGAAATTTGGAAACTCAATCCAGCATATCTGTGTAGTGAAAAAGACTAAAATCACATGTACATGCTTCATTTAAATGAAGCTCGTTTGAATGTGACTTTGAATGTGAATGTGACCAATAACGTTTCAAAGTAGTAGCACGCAAAATCCATTTTCATATTTCTACTATGTAATTTGTAAAATAAATGAATTAAACAAAAGAGGAGATTCCGTTGATCTCATCACCCCATTTGTAAATCAAACAACTCCATGTGGGGTCACGGCCCCTAGTTTGGGAACCCCTGGTATACATATTTAGGTGGTGCAAGTTTCTACACAATTACTACACAACTAACCAAATAAAAAGCACCAGAAAGACTTTATTAGTCTGGTTAGTACAGTCCTCATATTTTGCGGTGGTCTCTGGACCCATTTCCTGTCTGAGAGAAGCTGCAACCTTCAAATGGTCCATTACATTTGGCTGATAAAGCGAGAAAATAGCATTCATCTTGCAAAGGCTAGATGAATGACACTGATGGATTTTTCAAGTCCTTGTATCAGTTCTACTGGTGTATATGAATGTGTGCTTGTGTGTGTGTGCATGTGTGAATGTGTGTATGATGTAGTGTACTGTGTGTGTTCTCCAGACAGCTCCATGCTCTCTGGGGGGTCATCACAGGACATGGTTTGTGGTTTAGACATCACAGTTCTCATGAGATTTCCATCTTTCTACTTTGTAATGTGTTGTCCAAGTCTGAATGAGTAGCTAACAAAAGACAGAAAGGAAGAAGGGCAGATGAAAAACAAATACTATAAAAAGTCATTTTTTACTATTTAAGCCAAGTGCATTTAGCCAATCAAAACTTGTGACATCCTTACTTGGCCAGAAATAGAAGACCTCCTTAACGTTCAATATAAATGACAAGCCTTGTGTGTTGTTACACTTAAAAAAAAAAAAAGTAGCCAATGCACCAACATCAATTACGAAATCAATGAAGCACGATCAATTCACATTACCTCCTCCCCGCAGCACGAGCTCACAAGCTCTTGTGCATGAAAAAAGGCTCCCAGGCTAATTGCTAATGACACTTCAGTTAAACTATCTGTCATAGAGGTAAAAACAAAAAGAAACACTAGCACAAACAAAATATGACCCACCTGACACATCAACAAGCAGACATTGGCATGGGCCATCATCATTACAGCTAATAGTCATGTTTAAGGCTAAGCAAGAGGGGTAATTACAAAATTGTTTGTGTTATATAGTACAACCTAGAAGCATCCAAAATCCAAAATTTCTATATATACACTGCACTTAGGTGATGCTATTCTACATTTTCTGAAGAAAAAAAAAGTTAGCTGTTTATGAAATCTTGCTCTGAAACCAAAAAAACATGGTGATTCCCTGATGCATTGCAGTTCATTTACATCAGTGCACTGCAGTTGTGCTACACTGAAATGCAATCACTGTCAAGTCACAATCTACTCAAGGGTGGCGCTTGGAGAAGCCTACAAAGGTCATTTTGAAACCTTCCAATTACTTTGCAGTTAAATTGCTGTCAAGTAAGAAAGCTACTTTCGAAGAATGCTGCTTCAGTTACCTCACCACCAGTGTTCCCAGGATAGGCTCCGGATTCACCCTGAGCAGGATAAAGCACTTACTAAAGATATATAAATGAATGAATAATGGGCATGTACATAAATACACTGGAAATATTTGCACGTAGTTGAGACCTGGTACAGCAGCCTGCAAGTGATATTAAAGAATTCTATCTCTGTGAAGAAAGTCTTTTAAAGTTTTAGATTCAAGCTTAATTTGCTGTTCATTTTCACTTCTTAATAGTTCCTCCATCAGGTCCAGGGAAATTTCCTCTAAATGCCCCCATGCACCATGCTGAAATGAAATCAATTAAATTGCAATCTCTTAATTAGGTGAGCACAAAGCGTGGAGTGCTTGATTCTGCCCTAATTACCCGGACTGATCACTGTCCAACCTGCAGCAGTCTGGTACACGGCACGTGAATGATTCATGATGTGTTCGTGTTCTTTGCAAGAAGTTCTGTAATTCTGAGTCAGAAACTGTTGCTACCTACATAAGGCATTTTCAAGATATTACAACACAACCTCCTGTTGCGTACGTATAAATCGGCATGATCCTACAGGTGAAAAAGTAAGAATACCGTGTATGTGGCCTCAGCCACAACACTACCTGTTATGTGAAATGACATGGAGCTGGTCTCCTGTTTGTTACTCCTCTCCACTCAATGCTTTCCAGATGTTGAAGAATGGCTGTGGGGATTCCCTTCAATGCATGTGCATGTATATACTGTATTTTCGATCACAGGAGTATTAGTGAGGTTGGTCAGCAAGAAGAAGAGTTTGTTACTGCAGCAAGGTCGCTCACCATTTCATATTTGTCCAACATTCAGGAACAAGGAAGTTCTGCGTGTTTAAAATAACATGAAATGCACACATCATATATCAGTGAAACAGATCTCATATGTGAAAAAATGTGCAACTTTAATATATGTATGCTTCTGCCTCCATGCTGAATGTTTGGCAGCTTTTAACCCTTTACTGCACATTGTTGCCATATGGCAACAATTTACAAACTACCCCCCTAATTTTTTTTTTTTAATTNTTTATTTCTTGAACTAATTCAAGTAATAAAAATCCATAAAAAATAAATAAATAATTCATGCAGTAGAGGGTTAAGTACTTAACTTTAGGAAAATTTTAGGAATTTAACTGTAATTCACATCCTTCGTCAAAATGCCAGTGAGATGAACCCTTTGAAATAACCTGGATTTCTGCATTATTTATTCATAAAATGTCTATAGGTAACGACATGGAAAAAAATAACACAAGTTTGAATCCGAATGAATAAAAAAAGCCAGTTGTGTAGATGTAGTAAATTTTCCTAGAGAAACAGGTGACTGAAGAATTATAACTGTTGAGCAGATGATGAGCTCATGAAGTTCAAATTGTAAAACAAAATCCCAATAATAATAATAATAATAATAATAATAATGACAAATGTTTCAATATCTACGAGTTTCACTTCACTTGCACAGCTGATGAACGTTTGTCCAAGTCTATATCGATAATCCTCTATATCTCTGTTCTAATGTACATCTTTCCTGCTTAAGCTAATATTTCACTCTTGTATTAACAAATTGTGGATCGGAAATTTGATATTATTAAATTTTTCATTATTCCATTTGTTAAACATTCAACATGGCCAGCACTTGATCCGAAAACAACACAACATATTCAAGTTTAAGCAGAAATACATAAAGACTGTAAATGGTAAATTAATTATTAAAAACAGCCTATATGATTAATAATTGATTATTCATTAATGTTACCAAAGCAGTGGACTACTTAAATATACAGTCAGGTCCATAAATATTTGGACATTGCTAAAGTTATTGTTATTCTGGCTGTCTACAACAGTATATGCATGTTTAATTTCAATAATGAGATATTTTGCGATATCACACTGATGTTGAAGACAATGTTAAAGGTTAAGGATGATGATGGGGACAGTTTGTAATATCTTGATTGCTTTGGTAGTGGTTGCTTATTAATGTTTGAAAATGGAGACTCCAGAGGAAACCCACACGGACACAGGGAGAACGTGAAATTCTACACAGACACCCTGGAGCTGTTCTTGAATTTAACTTGATATCTATTATTACTGACAGAAATACAGACATGCAGACTGATAGACAGAGAGAGAGGTGGATAAATGAGAAATAGACAGATATATAGATCAAGAGACGGAAAGACAGACATACAGACTGTAAGACAGACAGACACGTTTGACAGACAGATTGATTGACAGACAGACCAATAGACAGAGCGAGTCAGACAGACAGATATGAAAATCATTTTAACGATTTATGCTCAACAAGGCTGGTATTGAATCCATACATACATTTTCCCCAACAAATGTTCTCCCAATTTATTCCTAGGCAACTCCTACCACCTACATGGGTTTCCTTCTATCACTTGCTTCCTCTGAGATATGTGAAGTCATTATATATTTTTTAATTTGCTTCTCATGTGGCAAGGGGCTGAATATGATTGGAGTAGCTCATTAACAGCTCAATTCTGTATACTGTACAATAGAGCAAATACTTAGACCATTGCACCACTCAGGAGGCTAAGTAGGTAATATTAAAGGCTCATGTGATTAAGCATTTTAGAAAATAAACCAAGATATGTGGGTTGTGTTCATCAAATCAGGTCTCAGTGAACCCAATTTCAAACTGTAAATCACCATGTTGGGAACAGTAAGAAAAAGCAAACTACAACTCTTTACTGCTCTACTCACAGTAAAGGATGGGTCGATTATGTTATTAATGTTTCATTTTTACAACTAGACTTGTCTGTGTGTCCAAAAATCAACTTATACTCTGGAGAACAAATGCAGGATGAATACATGGGAAAGCCAGAAATCTCTCTGGTGACCCCTCAAACAGGACAAGACTTTCCACGAACCTAAGGAAGGCTGGGTAAGGGAAAAAAAAAAACATAAGTGTTTTCAATAAACCAACATTTCAACTCTATTTATGTTTTCTGTCTTTTGTAACAAGAAGACAGTTTGAGGGAAAAAAATGCAGCACCTACAACCTACACATATACTTTGGTGAGTTGATATACTGGCAGTCCATCACTGTAGCTCCCACTTTGTATTAACCCTCTACTGCATGAATTATTTATTTATTTTTTATGGATTTTTATTACTTGAATTAGTTCAAGAAATAAAAATATATTTCAAAATTAAAAAAAAAAAATTAGGGGGGTAGTTTGTAAATTGTTGCCATATGGCAACAATGTGCAGTAAAGGGTTAAGCATTTTAATATGTGAGACAGAGATTTGGCGAGACTAATTGCTTTCTGTGTTCAAAATCATAAAGCTTAATAACTGTATCTTTATGAATAAAGTTTTAATAATATTGCTGGATTACTCACAACGAACAGCACTATATTTAAGTTGTTCACACCATATTGCCTTGAACTAAGGCCATATAGCAGTCTGGATATCTACAGGATAGCTACAGAGTAGCTACAGAGCCTGAAACATGTATATATGAACAAACTGTAAAGAATTATAACAAATAGTGTGAAGAAATGAATGCATATTGCACAAATTGTATAGTATTGTATAGAAGTGTGGTATAAATAAATAAGATACGTGTATATTTATGCATAATTATTTTAATACATGAATTACTGGTGTGTTTGTGTTGCTGAATAGCATTTAAAAAAAAAAAAAAAAGGCACAGAAAAGGGTGGTGGATAAATATAGACATAATAATGGTAGTAACAGCATTTAATTTAAAAATAGACCAAATAATTGCACAATTTTCCAAAAAATTTCCAAAAATGGCACAGAAACATCGCCTAAGGATGATGAATGAGTGGGATAAACAATAACACGAGTAAACAATCTAACAGCTGGATAAATTAGGAAGCTATAGTGTAGTTTAGAAGGCATCAAGAGAAGAAGAATAGGAGAATGGTGAGTGAGAAAAGAGATACACATTTAGAAATGCGTCTGCTTTAGGGAAGAAAGTGAAGTTATGTATAATGTGGATTGCACTGGTCATGAACTCTCTTAGTAAAGGTGGTTTGTTGAAAATGTGATTGTCAGGGAGAATGGGATCCATGCAGGTCTTTGCTCTTTACCTCCTTCTGAAAGAGTACAAAGCCATGATGGAGGGAAGCTGGCAGGCAATAATCTTCTCAGCAGAGTGAATGATATGCTGCACCCTGGCCTTGAAGGAAGTGGAAGCCAAGCAGAACCAGGCAGTGATGAAGGTAATGAGGCAGAGCTGAAGTGGGATCAACTTGGTTGACCCAGGAAGAAAAGACTGTTTTCTGACAATGGTGTAATCATTACCATCTTATCATAGGATGTTGATGAATCAAGGCAACAGAAGTGTAACAGAAGTGAGATAAGCCAATATTCAAAAGGTAGCAAATATTCAAAGGTTTTCATAATCACAATTGCCAAGGCCTTACTATTATTGGTTAGTTTGGGACAGACATAGTAGTTGGAATGTATTTGACTCAGAGCTGGTGTGAGGATCCATGTGCAAAGAGGTTCATTATGCAAAGTGAAATTGTAATCCAAAATACAAAATATTAAAAGCACACAAAAGATGATAATATGATCAGAATCAGCCAATATGGACATGGCAATAGTAAAAACACAGCAAGACAGTCAGTAACAACAAAAAACCTGAACGTACATAAATGCTTTGTATGGCAAGACTTCGAAATGACTTTCATAACTTGAGCTGCTTAAATACGTTTAAACCAGGATGTAAGCGGGAAGTGGCTGTTAGACGTTGTGCTAATACACAGGTGATTGGTGAAGTGGTTGGANGCCAATTGGTCTGCAAAGTATCTGGCTAAAAAAGTGTTGAACCTTGGTTCAAAGGACACTTAGGGATAATCCATTATTATTTACAATCCAGGGCTTCAGTTTAGGATAGGAGTGTACAAGTGGCAATACATATAACAAACAAAGAAACAAAGTAATTAACCAAAAGTGCAACCCTGGATTATATAAGTTGTGTGTCTTTTTCTACAATCAGAAGTGTTTTGCTCTTAAATCCAGGTAGCTACAGCATAGACGAAGGGTCCAATATCCTAAAATAAGACCATGAAACACACCTATCTCCATTTTTTTTATGTTGGAGTAACAGTGATGCGTTGTTTTTGGCCTCAGGTTGGAAAGCTGATGATATTTGGCTGCATTGATCTGATTTAGCTGGTTAAGTCCCAGAGCACAGTGAAATTAAAATAATTTTTTCTTGCCTGCTGATTACACAGCAGATCATCAGAATAGTGTCTTTGTCCTGTGGTTGTATCAGCAGTTAACAAAAAAGAGGGAAAGATCACAATCAAAATATCTACATTTAATTGTTAAATATACCATCAATGGCAATCAAATCTGCAAGAATACGTCAAAGAACCATACCCCACCAGTTTTTGCTTACATAATTGATTCCTTCGCATGATCTAGCCAGAACACATGGTTGTCTGGTTGCATGGTTCTCTCAGGTATGGCTGGATTGTCTTTTGGCATTTCCGGAGGTTTTGTTTGAGTGAGTTTGAAAGAATTAGTCAAGTCTGGAAGTTGTACATGACTGTTGTGGCAAGTGCAAGAAAACGTATAACCAACAGTACAACCTCACAACAGTTACCAATGAAAGAGAAACTCACAGCAAGTAGCCATCAAAGATCTACAACAGAATATTGATGAATATGCAGTCCAAACAGCTTGCCCTTTAGAAGTCTAAAAGATTTCCTTTTTTTTTCTTGTATTTTGGTAACAGCATGATCACTGTGTGATGAAAGTCACTAAAAGGTGCGTGGAGATTAGAATGGTCCAATGAATGATGTAGAGGTGCTCCAAGGTTTCTAATCCACAAAAAATAATGAGGAAGTAAATGTCAGCTTATATAGTAGTTTTGGTGCGATTAACAACTGGTCTCAATGGAAAAACCATCCAGAAAGAAGCCCCTTTTTGAGCCCACCTGTGTTGTGAATGCCAAAAGCACTGAGGACATGTGCAGGTAGTTTCCTTTTGGAGACTTGGGTGTTCACAGTAAAACTGGACTTATAAGAGAGCACAGTTCTCTTTTTGAACATTATAGCACTGATGAGATCTCAGACCACTTGTTCACACCACAACGTCATTAAAGGTGTTCCTAGTTGTTTACGGTTGTCAGTGGTGCTGGACTATGCAATTATTTCCTTATTGTAAGCCTGAGCTTACAGTCAAAGGGTAGTAGTCGATAATATTTCTAATCTCTTTGTACTGTTCTGCTTTTTGTAGCCGTATGTGAAAATTGTGTGGTTGAAAAGCACTGGTGCATTTTCTAGCCAACCCCATGTAAGAATAATGTGCTAGGGCATGTAGCATGTCTAACAAAGATGAATAATTATTGTGAGATGAAACCACTAGGTACAGATCCAATTAACTCCCTAAAGAGTTCTTCAGACGTACAAGCAAATCAGTAATTTATTTAACACACAAGGTTACATGAGCACAAGAAACCTCTAAGGAAGATGCCAATATTCAGGCCAGAAAATAAATGCTGGAATCTTAGCCTCTGTCTAATAACATCTGGCATAAATACAAGACATAAATCATGCATTGCATGAACACTGCTGGGCTAAAACAAGATAATTAAGGTGACCTCATTGTGAACTGTTCAATATTGGTGCAGCTTCTAAAGCACACCAGCAAACTAATAAAAGTATTTTTAATAAATACATTTTGCCCAAGCCAAACATTTTCTCTGTCTGGAAAGGGCAAAACAAAAACTATTACACTCAGACCTGTTAGTGCAATAATTATCAGTGATACTTAACATGCTTTTTTTTTCCATACTGGAGACAGATTACTCAGGGGGTTGCATGATTTTGAGGATTTCCCTTTAGTAATTAGGCAGTAGTAATACTAATTATGACGTGTCCGTAACAGAAGAGATAGTTACACTATATATCACTTTTGTTATATAGCCTGTATGGGTGTATTTGGATACACCAACCACTTAGGACTATGAATGAAGGCTTGAAGCATGAGTTGGTTTTGATGATTTCACAACAAAATTCTCCTCTTCATTTCTTTCCTTTTTTCCCCCCAGATGCTTTTGGTATTTTGGTTCAATTCTGTTTTTGCTGTCTCTATTTTTCCACAGTCAAATGATAATGTACCCATTTTGAACACTCCATAATTCAGTGTTACAAAGCCAGGGTCCTATCTCTAAAAAAAAAAGTTGTGGTGCGATCAGCAAGTGGTCCGAGAGCTCATCAATGGGAAAATGTCCAGAAGGAGAACCGTGTCCACTTTGTGAGTCCATTTGTATTGTGAACACCAAAAGAAGCAGCAGCGAGGTCATTCACAGCTGTTTTCTTTGGTGCCTTTGGTGTTCACAATACGAGTGGACTTAAAAGGGAGCTCAGTCCTCTTTCTGAACATTTCAGCACTGATGAGCTCTCAGGCCACTTGTTGTTCACAGCACAACTTCTTTAGATCTCAGACCCCTGCTGTGTAACACTGAATTATGGATAGAAGAGTGTAATTCAAAATGTTTACTTTACACAATGCTATAATTCGGCTGTGGATGAAAGATCCACAGAAAGAGCAAAAGCAGACGTCAAGTGAAATACCAGAATGCCTGGAATAAATGAAAGAAAGAAAGCCATGATGAGAGGAATTTTGCTGCAGAATCCTCTAAACCAGCTCATGCTTCATGCCACAGGTTTACTCAAGTTCTTTAACACTCAACTGTTTTTCTCTCACATTCAGTTTTGTTCTTTGATTTTAGCCTACAGAGACTGAGCCGAAACAGAAACACTTTGGCAGACACTTTTATCCAAAGACTTACAAGTAAGGCAAAATCTGCTTTAAGCATATATTGAACAGTTGAGCATTAAAGGACTTCAGTTCCCCAAGAACTCCCCTAAAACCCCCAATGGGTAATGTACAACCCTCTACCAGGACCCCTCCTAAAGCGGGCCCCATCTTGCCAACATTTGAGACTTGCACAAGTTTCTTTCAAACTGTTATGCTTTACAGAATGAAAGGAGCTTACCCTGCAACCATGTCTCTTTCCAAAAAACAACTAATTTAGTGGTTTTACAGCAATTGGAATGAGTACTTACGCAATCACAACATGTGGCCCTAAAATGACTTTGACACCCCTAATTTAGTTGGTTATGTTTCATTTCACCCAGAGTTCACTTTATTCCACATCTGGATATTGTTTATCTTGGGGAAATGTCTGGTTTGGGTTATTTACAGTTTTTTTTAACATGATCTCATACTTGTAAAGTGATAAATTTACATAATTCGATTTGCATGGAGTTAGAATGGTTTAAGGGTTAGGGGTAGGGTTAGTGTGTGCATTTCTTTATGACTTTATTCATATCAAATGAAATCCAGCCAGGTGATCCTCACTTTGCATATATTTGTATGGGTTTCTCCTGAGACCCAGTTGATTTGAAGTAAAATCCATTACATTACATTTTTATCATTTCTAATTATAATATATCCAAGAGGTGAAAGAACAGACTGCCCAAAAATGGCAGCATCTTGTGATCAAGGGATTCAGTGTTGTTAAAAGAAAATGGTATATCTCCATTTTTATGGAAAATTATGCCATTCACAAATGCCTATATTGGTAAACATTTATGATGAATTAGTGGCATTATGCTGCCACATATCAGATAATAATTTTGCAGGGCCAGTCGGAACCAAGAACAACAGCACCACCACCAGTGGCCATAAGAAAAATCACACACGTGAATTAGAGGCTGGGTCTGATTTCTTTCTAGTCAGTGACAGTCATGTCAAATGAGTACACAGAGTCAGACACCTCCTAGATTTAGTGTCGACTGGGGCTAACTTTTTTAGGCCTACTGTACATTACAGAGCAAGTGGAGCTTTTCAGCAGCTATTCAGGTATTTAGAAGAGATTCAACATGATTACAGACTTAAAACACTTAAAACATTTGTTTAATATGTATACATGTGTGTTCCAGTGCATATATATAATAGTTTTATGCCTATACTATGAGACCCTGTGCTATAAGGCTCAACAATAATTTAAGTTCCTAATAGGTTCAATTAAAGTTCAATTAAAAGTCAGACGAGAGTCATCACTGTAATTTTGTGGAGCATGGCTATAGATGTATGATAAACCCAAGAAGCCACAATTTTCATCTTTAATATGAATTTTGTTTGTTCTGAGGTGCTAATGTTCTTCATCATCATCATCCTCTGACAGTGTCATGTGCTGTCTAAAATGTAAATAATAGTCCAGCATCTATTCCGTATACTTCTTGCATCTTATACTCTGTCTAACTGAATGTGTAACGACCATTACCTCAGTTAATGTATGACAGCCAGTATGGCTATCTGGGAAACGAAAATGTGTGCAGTTAAACAGGGGCCAATCTTTTCATTGTCATCAATCCTTTTCTCTCATGCACTGGGTTACGCTATTCACAGCAAAAGGGCGTGAACTGAAAGCCCTGTTTATTTTGCATGACAAATTTCCCCACATCTTTTCCTGGCAGTAAAGGATCACAGTCTGCCCTTCAAGGAGTTTATAATGTTTGTTCCTCAAAAGCATACTTTAAACAACTGCCACGACTCAAAGACGTTCAAAAGAGTCAGTCTGCTGACTGCTGATCAAGCACTGGGAAATTCTAGAAGACATCCAGGATGCAACTCTCTGCATGATGCAATTCTGTGGAAAATTTTATACAGCTATTAAAACAACTTGCACCACTATTGAATTCTCAAATCTGATTGGTCAGAATGTGTTGATTAATTTTCCATAACAGCAGCTCTGACAGTGGAGGGGATCCACATCTGCTTTTCGCAGACTCTCCAATCCTTGTATCCCACAAGGCACAGTACTTGGTCCTCTTCTATTTTCCATCTATACTCAATCTCTAGTTGCGGTCATATACTCACATGGGTTTTCATACCACTGCTATGCGGATGACACTCAACTCATCCTCTCCTTCCCTCCCTCAGACACTCATGTTTCTGCTCAGATCTCAGCATGACTGGCAGACAGCTCATCATGGATAACAGCTCATCAGCTGAAATTTAATCCCACCAAAATTGAACTGCTGTTCATCTCAGGTGATTCATCCTTAGGATGTTAGGATCTTACAATATCCCTGGAAAACTCTCTGATCTCACCTTCGGTTACTGCACGCAACCTTGGGGTAACCATGGACAGTCAACTGTCCTTCTCCTCTCACATTGCTAATCTGACACGCTCATGCAGATTTCTCCTTTATAACATAAAAAAGATTCGTCCAGTTCAATCCACACAGGCCAATCAGGTGCTTGTTCAGTCCCTTGTCATTTCAAGACTGGACTACAGCTACTCGCTCCTGGCAGGTCTGCCTCTGAGCACCATTCGACATCTGCAACTGATCCAGAATGCAGCTGCACAAGTGGTTTTCAACCTTCCTAAATTCTCCCACACCACCTCATTGCTACACACTCTCCACTGGCTTCCTGTGACAGACCAGAACCCACTTACCTCAAAGCACTTATCACATCCCGCACTTCACCACGCTCCCTCTGATCCTCTAGCAATGATAGACTGGTCCCACTATCTCTCAGGGTATAAGGAAGGCACGCATCAAGACTCTTCTCTCATCTGGCACTTAGCTGGTGGAATGAACTTCCTCTAGATGTCCGAACAGCAGTCATTGTCAGTCTTCAAACGACATCTAAAGATTTACCTGTTCCTAAAGTACTTAAATTAGCACTTAAAAAAAAAACTTTGTATTGTCTGAGTGCTTGTTACAATATTACCTCCCCAACAGAGTTTATGGACTGATGGTGTTCTTAGTCTGTGATCTAGCAAACCAGTATCAGAATATATTTACTGATAGAGACTTCAAAGCACTTCTGTAAGTCGCTCTGGATAAAGGCAGCGGCCAAACGCCGTAAATGTAAATGTAAATGTTGTTCCGGCTGTAATTCAAATCACAGATTTATATGAATGAGCTCATCTTTATACATTACTGTTTCTATGGTAACAGGTCTTTCACAGTGACTGCATTATGGCGGATGTCCATATAATCTAAGTTTTAAAAATAATTTGATTAAAAAGTGCTGTTATTCAACAAATACAAACACGTGAAATGTTCTATAAGGAGATGTATATTAAACTTTTATAGAAGGAGTCTCCAGAGTCACAGGTAAAGCTGTTCCTCTTATTATTAACTTTAAGAGAGGCTGATGAGGGTTCTACAACATTAAATATAACGATGAATAGATACAATTACAGCATGCTATTCTTTAATTTAAAAAAAATGCATGTTTAGGCAAATTACTGTTGCGTAAGAGGAATAAAACATTTCAGAATGCACTGTTATTGGAAAATCAGCTTTGGGGTGGTAAGAGTAACTCTAATTCACATTGGGTTGCATCACACCACCCTTGTCATTTATTATTTTCCTATAACAGCACTGTCTGTCACATTTCATTCCTTTTGGTCAGAATTGAAAAGGTGTATTTCCTTTTATGTCTTCTTTCAGTGATGGGAAGGTACGAATAAAAACTATCCAGAACTGATCAAACTGGCAGACCACTGAGCAGGGTTACAGCATGAGGAATAATCAGACTGCTTATTATTTTAGAAATATACCAATTAAGCTCAATATTAGTTGATCTTTGATTTTTCATTTCTTTAAAAAAATTTAAGGGAATGGTGTGTAGAGCTTCCCCACCTTCCCCACCTTCTCCTCCAGCATGCAGCTCTTTTATACTTCTACCCTTCAGCTGCCAGCCAAAGAAGTACGATACATTTATGGGGCTTCCCAGTATTCTAGTTGTATTCTAGTTGCATTCTAGTTGCAGAGGGCAGTGGTAGCTCAGTGGTTAGGATGTTGGGCTACTGATCGGAAGGTCATGAGTTTGATCCCCAGCACCGCCAAGCTGGGTCTGTGGGGCCCTTGAGCAAGGCCCTTAACCCTCAACTGCTCAGTTGTATAAATAAGATAAAATGTAAGTCGTGCTGGATAAGGATGTCTGCCAAATGCTGTAAATGTAAATGCATTCTTCTGAGTCTTCGATCCTTCAGCTTGTGACATGGAAATTGGGACATCTTTAAGTACAGATCAATTATTTAATTGTGCAAGAATAGGAATGAAGACATGAGGAAAGAAGAAACTTCCTGGTCAAGCATTAATCCACGCTACAATTTTACGTTGAGGCATATGATAAGTAGTGCTAAAATAGCATGTACACAAGCAGTGATTTTTTAATTGCTATCACTGCACTATGTAGATCCGTTGTGCCCTAAGTGATACATTTGTAAGCAAAATATTGGCAAATATATAAAAAAAAAATAAATTGTCCCTGATTCCTTCTTTACCTGTATCCATTCCTTGCATCCGTTTTAAAAAAAAAAAAAACAAACAAAAACAAACAGTGGGCCTATAGTGCTGCTGTCCTTGGTGCTGAAGTTAAACAGCAAGCAAACTACAGTTAGTGTTTGCTGTGTACAAAGACTGGCAGCCCAGTAATAAATATAAGGTCAGTATAACCACAGATAAGAGTGTCTTATAGTGCAATATCAGTATTTTGTTTGGACATCTGGATAAATGTAACTTGGCAGGTGTTCTCCAATTGTATATTGGGCTTCATGTCCAAGTAAAACACAACACTGACACTCCCACTGCCCAGAATGATGGCTGTAGGTTTCATTGGGCCAAATTTGTGTGTGACACATTAGGCATTATAAACTCCAGTAGAAGTGTGGACTAAACTGAGAGGGATCTCACAACACTGGTGGAATACTTATCTGTAGGGACTGATGTAGTGTGGAAGAAATTGCACGAGACAAATTTTTTATTTTCAAAACAATATTATTATCCTTCATCCGTTCATCTTCAGTAACCGCTTTATCCTGGTTAGGGTCATGGCGGATCTGGAGTCAATCCTGGGAGCACTGGGTGTAAGGTGGGAGAATTCACCAAAGGTGGGATCTCAGTCTCTNNCAAGGGTCTCACCTCAATCGTGGTATTGAGGGTGGCAGAGAGCGCTGGTCATTCACTCCCCCCACCTACAATCCCTGCCGGACCCAAAACTCGAACCCACGACCTTCGGGTTCACCTTCGGGTTATGAGTCCGACTCTCGGACCATTAGGCCACGACTGGTAGGACACCATTCATACACTTATTCACACCTACATGCATTTTAGCATAGTAGTAGTAGTAGTAGCAGTAGTAGTAGTAGTAGTAGTAGTACATGTTGTCCCAAGAGTCTCCATAACCTAGGAGAAATTAACACTTTTTAGCAAAATGTAACTTTATTTACAAATCATCCTCTACATGATTACCATTTCTTTGTAAACACACATGGAGTTACACATCTGATGTTATGCATGTAATTTCACTTTGAATGCTCTCCTTTAAATGATATTTGTGCTGTATCTTTTCGTGGGACACCATAGCCTTCTTTTGTCAAAGGCATTCTTAAAGGTTATCTAAAAAAATATATAAACTAAGTATGAAAATTTGGAAAACTTGGAAGACATTTTGCTAAAAAGTGTTAATTTCGCCTATGTATGGAGACTTTTGGGATGCCCTGTAGTATTTTGGATGCTATTAGATGCCATTATGTCAAAGAATTGGATTACTTGAACCATCTTTTGTCCTTTCCTCACACATTGCAAATTGCTGTAATTAAATGATGCCGAAAGCTGTTTCATATAGATGTCACTGAGTAACCATAAATACCTTTGCAATGCACTATAATGATTGAATGTTAATCCGCATCCACAGGCTCTGATTATGATGAAAACAGAGTATGTCAGAGCTTTTCTTTGGTGTTTAATATACCATTGGAGAGAAAGTCCTCAAATCACGGCTGTAAGAGGCAGCAGTGGAAAATATTCATAAAATAATTGTACCTTGTTATTATACTTAGGTAAGTATTATTTTTGGGGTGTTTATACTTTACGTGAGTGTTATTTAAATTAAATACTTGCGCTCAAATGCATTTCCAGAAAAAAAATACTTTGTACTTCTGATATTTTTATTTAGACCTTCAAAACACACAACATTGAAGGTATTTTCTAGTCAATGACTGGATGCTATACATCAATACAATTGGCTCCCAGGAATTTTATTTACATTTGAGTTTAAAGCATCCAATCAAGTTCATCGGTGTAGAAAAAAATCTATCAAGAATCGTGCCAAGTTGTCATCTGCTGTGACCTTCTCAAGCTACACAATGTATTTAATCTTATAGCTATCCATGTGCATCTCAAGATGGATAAGCATCCAGACATTTACATAAAATGTTATACTCGAGTACATTTCAAAGTCACTTGAGTACATTCTTTGGCTATAAACGTCCACTTGTAATTGAGTAAGATTTTGACAAATCTATCCATTATCAAAATCCATATCTATCCATTCTCTTAAGTATAACTTCTCAGTACTTTTTCCAACCCTTATGAGAGGGATGGGAAGTCCTGCTTTTTAGTGAATCAGATCATTTGACTCAGCCCACCAAAAAGAGTTGGATGTTTTGGCTCATATACACAACTAAGAGACATTCACATTCACAGACAGACAGACAGACAGACAGACAGAAAGAAAGAAAGATATTTTGTCAAACTAAGGTATTTAAGAATGGCATACTTACAACATCCATTTATACAGGAATATGTACGCATGTACGCATATGAACATCGTATTCAGGAAAATGGCTGCAACCTGAATATAGACCTTAAACAGAATTAGATGTGCATGTAAACGTATCCAGTGTCACACCAAACATATAATTTTCTCATGTAGCGAAGGAGTTACTTTGATTTGTTTGGGGACACAGCACTCTGAAAGTGATATTTCAGAGACAAATCACACGCACATGATTTTCCCTAAATATAATCAATCAGCCTAGACATTATTAATGTTTGAGGCTTGCTTCTTTAGTCATGCTATGGAGTTACAAGGATAATATCACACAATATGACTTACTGTAATCTGTTATTAGATTGCAGGTTTCTCAGTGCTGAGGTTCCCCGGCACCTTTACGGAAAAGATCAGCAACAAATTGTTTTATGGAAGATATGGTTTATTGGTGAGCAATACTGCACCGGCTGCCAGAGAGACAGAAAAGATAGTCTTAGGCTGACATTTGGTCTGTCTCTGCTGATTGGGGCAATGGCAAGAGGTTATCTAGTTCAGATAAAGGCATTCTGGTATGAAGTACACAAGCTGGGAGATTAGATTAGATGTTAGATATATCTCAGACAGTGAGGAAATGCCCCAAAAAAAGAGGAATTGTAGCAACCAACTACCTGTCACCACGTACTAGTTACATCCTGCTTGAAAACAACCCTAGGATAAATTCAGAATCGAACACTGTAGCTAAACATGAATACATTACTCGCATGAAACAGGGAACCCTGAGGACAAAGGCAGAACGAGCACAGTAACTTCACACGAACAGTATCCCAAAGGCAGGACTGAACCTGGGCCCCTGAAGCTATGAAGCAGCAACACTACACACTGCACCACCGTGCCATCCATTTTATTACATTTTCTATTCATTAATCGGTATATACTCTAACTGTGAGACGTTTAAATAATGGCATAAAATTAGAAGAATCATTTGTGGAGTTGTGTAGTAATTTAGTGTATATTTATTGCTCGTGCCAAATCGTTTGCAATGCAAATATCTCAACAGACACATCTAATAATAATAATAATCGTCATGATCAGATGGAGTGAGCAGCCATCTGCTGAGAAATAAAGTGGAACTATTTGCTCAAATCATCTAAAACCATGGTACCGGTTATAATACATTGCCTGCTTGTATTAGCAGATGCTGCAAAAACAAACAGCAGGCTAATAAATCATTTGTTTACAGGAAAAAAAAATGCTAAAGCATTTGTAGCTTGCTTGAATATTAAACTCATGCTGTGTAAGGAATGAGCTAAGGATATCAATCCATTCTATGGCTGTATAATATCACCTACGAAAAAAAAAAAAAAAGAAAACACGTTCATTATTCTCCTCTCAATCAAATGAAGGAATCATCATTAGTATGATCACTACCGCATTTGTTTCACTCATACAGGCTACATTTTTCCAAGCCTAATGTCCTGCTGTAAACAGAATCAGACCTGAAGATAAATGATAATCTCTGCACTCATTTGAAAGAATTATAGTGTGCCAAAGCGAAACTGAGATGAGCCGGCATTTCAAAACAGGGCATGGATGACTTTGCATTTCTTTCACTCTGTACTTTTAACCTGACCTGCGGCCTTCCAGCACTTAAAATGCAACAGAAGTCTGTATTCCATTCCTGTTTTGTTAGAAAAGATCAGAGGAAACATGAGTATAACACATTCAAGAGGAGGATTATATAAAATCTCTGTCTATAAGATGTAAAACCTTCATCAGCATAAAAAAAGATACGGCAGATTACAGTGGGCTAAATCAGGGGATCAGGCAAGGAATAGCTCAAGAGATAGTAGATCAGATTGTTAAAGACAGAAAACTCCAAAAGAATTATAACGGATATATAAATCTGTTATAAAAAATTTACCAAAGAAATCTCATCTCACACGAGTGGTTCAGAAGGTTCCATGGTCTGGTATCTGATCCTAAGCTCCACTGTCTGTGTCCATGTGGGTTTCCTCTGGCTTCTCCTGTTTCCTCTCACCTAATCGATACACAAAATAACCATGACTGGTGTCTCAGCCTGCCTTCCCCCCAACGTTCCCAGAATAAACTCATAGGATTCAGGGCCAGGACTCGAACACGGCGGCGTGAAAGTCAGACACGCTACCTGTGAGCCACTGGAGAGCTGATGAAAACATTTGCAGAGATGAACTCAAATAATGTAAAAGCTCCAACGAGTTTAATAAAAATCCAAATCAAAATTGTAAACGCAGGAAACAGGCAAAAAACAAAATGCAAAAAACTAAATTATCGACAAAGTTCAGTCAAATTCAACTAAATAATCGAATATGTAAATCCACAATGCAAAAAATCTCAAAGAAGTAAACCAACAAAAATAGACCCTCAGGTCAAAAGGTAAAAAAAAAAAATCACAAAATGGTAACCAACAGGCAGAGAAAACTGTGTTACTTATACAAGACATGAAAGGCTGGCTTTAGCACAACTAAACACCAAGCAAAGAAACACAGCAACTTAAATACACACAAGAGAATGAGATACAGGTGACAGTAATAACACTAATGACAGACAGGTGGAAGACAACACAATAGCAAGTCCAGAATCCTGACACTCTGGATCATCTATGACCAAGGCCAGGATAAAGTACTTACTGAAGATGAAAGAATCATCTGGAACATCACAAACTGTTACCTAAGGAATAAAGCACAATGATCCACATACGAAAATGACAATGACAGGCTGTTGGGATGCCTTTTAACACCCCAGCGTTGACTATTCTCTTATTAACAGCACGTCCTGTGTTGTGTTTTATTCCCCTTATACCACAGCAATTTGGCAACCTTTACAGTTTTATATTTATTAAAGAATGGCAGTTACAGTTACAGTTACAGTTATGGAAGGTTCACAAAATAATTGAGTTCCTCTTATCACTTAGATTATAATAGCTACATCATATATAGTTATATTTTTCATTAATTTCTAATTTAATACAAAATGTTTCATTACAAATGATACTATCTGCAAAGTGAAAAGTAGAATTTTAGAAATATTTACCTGAATGTTAGAGTTTCTTATTATTTGGTATATCCCCATTATTGACAGTGTGCACTCAAGCTGGCACAGACTCTACAAGTTTGTGTAAAATCTGACGATCCATATTAGATTAAATCCATTGGCGTGTCCTGTGAATATGTGCTTCACTGAAACAGATAAGACTCAAAGAAAATCTGACCTTTTGTCCAAAGGACTTCAGATGGTCAATATCACAAAATAGCTTTAAATTTAAATAGTGACCTAGAAATAGTGCAGAATGTTGACTAGATATTGAACATTTCCTTTCCTTATCTTAAATTCTAAACCTTTCTATTTACTTGCAGTTTCCCAGATGTTCAATGTTGTTTTGGCTCAAATGTACTGTATAGACTGTGTTTTTTGCTACCAATCTCTTTCACAAATCTGGTCACACATCACACATTCACATTTCAAATGCAAATAGCTATCAGGACGGAAAAAAAAAAAAATTCAATATTGCACTTTGAAGTAATGAACCATTGGATGAAAGAGCTGTTCCAGTGAACTGTGTAGTGGATGAGTGACAGGGGCAAGAACTGAGTCCAGTTTATCCCTCATCCTCCTGTCTATTAGAACAGTGTGAGAGTCCAGGCTTCACCTCGCTACAGACTCTGCCTTCCTAATTTTCAGTTTTTCAGACACGGGCTACTGTGAAGTGATATACCAGGTGAAATTCTGCTCAGTTCAATGCCAAAAACTGAACAAACATACAGAAAATAATACTAGCAACAATAATGGTGAATGAATGAAACGTATTTACAGTATATGCATATGTATGTAAAGATTTTGCAGTCAGGACTGATATAAAAATTGCGTCCAATTAGGAAGATGTACAACCGTTAAGCCACGTTCACACAAACAGTGACTAGTAGCGACAAAGCGACCGGAGGCCATTAAATTTCCATCAGAGCTGTGTGACTTCCGGAGACACGAGCGACAGCGACCACTGGCGAATAGATGTGGGCGTGTCCAGCGACACGACAAAGTTAAGAAAAGTTTAACTTTATGCAAATTTGGAGCAACTTGTTGGGATTAAAGACAGTAGAGCGCATGTGATCCATGGCTTTAAACACGCTAAGGCCATAAGCAAACTAAGCTAATTGGCACTTGTGTAGATATCATAGCTAGAGGGCCGCAATGGCTAAAGAGCACACTCTGCTTCTCCATCATCGCGTATGATATGATGAATATATACACTGGTGAATTTTATGTACAAACGCTGTCCATCAAGGATGTTTAAATTTAGGGGCAAGAAAACAGGTTTGTTGTCAAAAGTGGAATGCTAGTCGTTCCCATTGATAAATGTTACTATGGCAACCAGTGGTAGGAACACAGGCTGGCAACTTCATAGTACAGCAACTGGCAACTTGCAGTGTTAGAACTGATGTATGTGTGGACGTGCTTTTACACACTTGGGGTGGACTCTGAGTAAAACAGAGGTGTGATTCAGCTATAATTCTGAATTTAGATTTAAGTGCATTTTTTGGCTTTAAAGGCAGATGCTTCTGAAGTGCGACTATTAGAAGACAAGGAAAACCTGCTCTCCAGCTTTGACGAAGTGAAGTGAAGTGAAGTGACTTGTGGCCAAGTACGGTGACCCATACTCGGCATTTGTGCTCTGCATTTAACCCATCCANAATCCCTGCCGGACCCGAGACTCGAACCCACGACCTTCAGGTTCACCTTCGGGTTACAAGCCCGACTCTCAGACCATCAGGCCACGACTGCCCCACGACGAATCTCACCTCTTGGCATGCAGCGTGTTTCCCAGCACAACAAACAATATTCTCTTGTTTCGTTTTGATGTCCCTCCATTGCTTTTTTGCTTACGACATGTGCCTTGGTTGGAATTTAAGGCTTGTCTCCACTTCTGTCCTGTCATTGGTGTGTTTCTCAACTGTGTCCAGATGTCCTGAGTTCATCCCTTGATTAGTTTTTTTATATACCAGAATGTTTTTTGTCGCATAGCAAAGTCTTGTTCAAAGTCTTATTCATGTAAATTCCCTTTTTTCCGTCTTTCTAGTTATACTTCTGTGTTTGGACCCATGCCCTTGCTTTTGTTTGTGATTATGGAATATCACAAACCACTTGATGCTGTGTGTTTTGACCCCTCTCTTGAATTATGAACGTGACTTTTGGATTGGACCCTTGCGTCTTGCCTCATGCACGTTCCTCACAGTACCCTGACGCTTCTAAACTGGCAATGTCGACTCTGAATAAATAACCAATGTAGATTAACAAAATATTGACTTTTGGACTTAAATCACCAACTCTGAATACAGCCCTTTGTTGCCAGATTATTGGCTACTACATGGCTACTAGCTAATAAACTGGTCACTGTATACATACTTAAGCAACAGAATATGAGACGTGTAAATATGAATAACACCACAAACCAAAGATGCCAGCTGTAGATCTTCACAGCTGCAACATTACTTGCTATAACACACTCTCTATTGCCTTTATACAAAAGTAAAGCAAAGAAACTATAAAGATCGCTTCAAATATGTATTTTTAAAATCGGACGTTTCTTCCACCACGAAGTATTTCCACCACAAGTAGTCGTTGCTCTGTCAAACTCGTAAGCTAGTGATTAGTCTGTAAGTTTCATTAGCCGATTCTTGAGCATAACATGTAATATAGATATCATGTTTATTAGAAAAAGGCCAACTGAGATTATATTCTTTCTTTACTTACAAACTGAAGATAGAGTTTTTGTGTAATCCTCTGTGAAAGTCAGAGAGAAAGTCCATTTTCTTTTTTCCATGCTAATTTACCGGTGAATGGAGTGGTATTGCGTTTGGCTGCTGATTTACCAGTGAATGAAGTGGTATTGCGTTTGGCCGCTGATTTACCAGTGAATGAAGTGGTATTGCGTTTGGCCGCCATTTAGCAAGACAGATAATTAAACATATGAAAACACTATTTATAATAACCTAGTTCTGACCTCAAAGAATGGTTGAAACTGCTGCAGGCAGTAGTCTATCTCTGATCCAGATGTTCACTGCAAAGGATAAACTGAGTTATAACTACTCAGTGGTCACAGTTATGGCTAAGGCTGATGTTTTTTTTGTTTTTTTTACAATAATTTAATACTGAAAATTGATTATGCATGCCTTGAGGTCAGTCTGTATTTGGTGAGAGATTGCTTGGACCTGTACATGTTCTGAATGCAAAAGAAAAACAGGAAAGAGAGGTGAAGCATATCTGTCTCTGTCCTTTCGTCTTTATAGAAATTTACCAACATTAACAATTTTAAAGAATTGTTAACAAAATTAAAGGATGACACGGCATACCTTTTATCCAGTTATAGTTACATCTAATGTTGTGGAGCGTACACAAGACAAGTCCCTGTTATCATGTTATAGCAGCTCTTTTTCTTCCTCTCTTTTGAAGTTAAACTAAGACGAAGATTCACCTTGTCATGTTACCGAAAAATGTTAAATAAACTTCGCCTTATGGAAAACTAAACGATTACAATTTTTAAAAAAAATCTGTTTACGTGAAGTGTTCGCCACCTTCCTGTGTAAGTTATTACTAGAGAAAAGCTAACGTACAGTACACATTTAAACAATGCTTTTATATAATTGAAGCTGGAACTACTGTCAGAGCCTCAGTTTCAGTGTCAAGAATTCCCACCACACACTGGCTGATTTTTGTTGCTCTGACATTATTTAAAATAAAAAAAAAACATGGTGTGTTGGTGGGCCACTTTGCTGAAGTTGCAGGAATAAACACAGCTACAATGATGAGGAATAGTGATTAATTCATGGCTGTGGTTGACGCCGGTGTGATGAGCCCATTGCTGGCTGAAGAGTGAGCTCATGAATGCTAATGTGGGCATTCGAGGAACAAGACCTCCATCAGTGGAATAACTCATTGCCTCTGTCTGTGACAGCAGCTGCAATAAACACTGATGATAAGGGAACTGGGCTAATGATCATTTCTACATTGAGTCGTTTGGCAGACACTTTAATCCAAGGCATCTCCAGTCCAACCCAAGAAACCTGCTCTATTGTTTTAACAATAAAGTACGATAATTTAAAGTTGGCTTAATATTGTTAATGTAAAGCTCTGTGGTCTTGTGCGCTAATTGTTGAGTGACCTCTGTGTAAGTTTTCCTCATTTGCGACAAGTAAAAAAGTTTGAGTGGCAATGGGATATAAAGCCATGCTATTTTTTTTGTTAACTACCTGGTAAATAAACTGGCATTAAGTCTCATGGGAAAGAGGACAAACAATGACTCATATGTAGTGCTGTGATACTTTTTCCATCATACCCCTTAATTATAACTTGTATTGTGTATCCAAGCCAAGCCATAAATGTGACCTTAAGACTTGATATTTAAGGTGGAATGCCGATAGGAGACTTGATTTATAAGTAATAATTACAAGTGCTGATACGGTACACGTCACGGAACGTATTCATAAGAAGGTGCTTGGACTTTTTGCACAGTCTGTAGTTTACTGCGGCACAGTAAAAAATATTTTTCCTAATATCCTAATATTTTTTGCGTATTGTTTTTAGTGGACTCAACCTAATTATGTGACTTCTAAAGGCAACTAGAAATAATTAACATAAATAGGGGAGAATAGTTATTTTTTTACATTTTCTTTTAAACTTTTTTTTTTTTTATAATTTTGCAAACCATATATTTATCCCCCCTCCCCCCTACACACACTTCAATATTATAGCTATATTGTGTAGGATTCATGACATTAAATCCTAATTAAGTCCATTTCAGTTCCAGGTTGTAATACTAGACAATGTAGAAAATTTCAGTAGGGGTAAATACTTATGCAACGTACTGTAAGTTAACACTGCACGGTGCACTGAGAGTGAATATCAAAAAGCATTGATGGAAGAAATACTGAAATAGCCATCAAGTGCATACGGATGGTCAAACAGACTGGTAGACCTTTACAGTGATTAAAAAACCTAATAGCTTTGCCTCCACATAATTACTTCATCTTGGAAGGAAGTGCTGTTGTTTAATTCAGAAACGAATTGTTTCTTCACAGCTAATCCTCCATCCCGGGAAACTTAATAGCGCATGTCGTGACAATATTGAATTCAAATACTGCTTGTCAAGGGGACTTCGTGCTCTCCACTTGCTCGGTTGTGGAACGAGTCTGTCTATATTCCTGCTCCAATTAAAATCAGATTCAGGCCAATTTTCTGCTTCTCAACGAAGAATGGTATCTGTAGCCCAGCTCAGGCCATGGCCGACATGACAATTAAGTTCTATTATGAAGGACGTCCCAGCGATGCCAAGTCAAATGAGTCCTTCAGCACATCTGCTCGAAGAGGAGGTTAATTTCACCCTGATTTCAGTAATTTGTCATAGCTTTAAATGATATTGATGATAAAAAATGTTGGGGAATGCCATGCACCAAAAGATATACAGTAATTAAAATACAGAATGCAGATTGATGCCACCATAAGCTCAAGCTTTCTGATATTAAATGTAATGTTGCACAACTTTGGGGACATTATACTAAGTGTCTTTTCAGATTCAAGAACATCGTAAGAAAAGAAAAAATATCCGATTCTCTTTCATTGCCAAGGATCGTAGCTGATTCACAAGGCCATTACTAGGGTTAGAATAAAACCAAGTCTTGACTCTCAGTCTATATTCCTACTCCAATTAAAATCATATTCTGGCAATTTTATGATTCTCAAGGAAAGATGGTGTCTACAGGCCATGGCTAAAACGGCAATTAAGTCTTAATATGTGGGACTCCCTAGCGATGCCAAGTCAAACGAGTCCTTCAGCCCATCTGCCACAATAGGAAGTTAATTTCACCCCGAGCTGGATCATTTGTCCTCGCTTTACTTTTCACTTTGCTGTCAGAATGGCAGAATATTTCCATTTCAAAAAGTTACCATGTGCATCAGAGTGTCATGCTCGAATGGATGTAATTAAAATACCGACAGCACTTGTAGATCAACCTTCTCAATATTAAACAGAGTTCATTTCTTGGACTAGACTGAGTCACCACTTGGCCAAGCTGTTACACAACTCCAAGACACATTCAAGTACATTAGACAGATTTTTCTTCACTGTAATGGCCATGAAAAGCAAAGGGAAACAGTAATATCAGTTGACTGCCAACCCTGACGAAACATTCAATAAGAACGAGGGCACAGCAGCTAATACAGCCAGTGTGAATATTGAAACGTTCCGTGTTGACCATAACCCTGATTCATGGAAGTTCTCACCTTTTGCCATTTGGTCTGTCTGTTAGGAAAGAAGGAAGAATATAGCTAACAATTTTGTCATGGCACCTAGACATTTTAAGTGTGTGCTATTAAACTGAAAAACTTCAGACATTTTGAATGAATGTTGTGTTACATAATTAGACAGCACTGATGTTTGAAAAAAGAAATACTGAAAAAGTCATCAAGTGCAGACACACTGGCTGACCAAACAGCCTGGCTGACCTTTCCAGTGATTAACAGTCTAATAGGGTTTGCCTCCAAATAATTACTTCATTTCAAGAGGAAGTAGGTTTTTAACACAGAAACTGATTAAGTTGGCTAATTTAATCATCCATGAGATAAAAATAGACACATGGCATAGTGAAACTTGCTATGATTCACCAATGGCCACATTCACAATTTGGACATTGGTGTGGCAGCCTGGGAAAACCCTTCTCATGGTCAAGTTTTGACATTTTCTACCATATGCATACTATAAGGCCAAAAGTTTGCCACATTGGAAGTACACAATTGTATAGAATGTCTTTGTATGCTATAGCATTACAATTTCACCTGGCGTCAGGGCCTGAATGAACAAGTCCCCACAGCCATGCTCCAAAATCTAGTGGCAAGCCTTTCCAGAAGAGTGGATGTTATTATATTTGCAAAGGGGACTAAATGTGGAATGGGCTGCTCAATAAGCGTATACTGGGTCAGATGGTCACCCCTGGCCAAATGATTGATGATTGATGATTGATTTTTGAACTGGATTTGATAAGCATGGATTTGATTGATGATTTTTTGATGATTCTACTGTCTCACAATTTCCACTGTTCAAAACATCATTAAGACATAGCGGTTAAGGGGAACTGTGAAAGTCAATGCAAGCTCTGGAAAAACAAGAGAGTTGCTTGTATGCTGAAAGAAAGGCAAAGAAAAATCCCCAAATGACAGCAAGGATCTGCAGGACGGTTTAGATGACACAGCAGTGAAGGTGCACCATTTTAATCTGCAGTGTTGTTTGCACAAACATGATCTGCATGGAAG
>CM074964.1:13967253-13979494 GCA_037577455.1 Pangasius macronema | reverse complement strand
CCACATGGTTTGGGGTGATTTAGTTGGGCTTGGATATTTTTTTGTGAGAAAGGACTTCTGTCTAGCCACTCTACCCCATAGCCCAGTCATGTGAAGAATACAAGAGATTCTTGCAGGGAGTAATCATTACTTGTCAGACATTCCTGCAACTCGTTTAATGTTGCCGTAGGTCTCTTGGCAGCCTCCCTGTTAAGTTTTTGTCTTGTCTTTTGTGAATTTTGGAGGGACACCCTGTTCTTGGTGATGTCAATGTGGTGCTCAATTTTCTCCACTTGGCCTTCACAGTGGAAAAGTTTTTTTGTACGTCTCTCCTGATCGATGCCTTTCGTCAAGTGAGACCCTGTACAAGCTTTGTCAGCTCTTTGCAGACCATGACTTCAGCAGTCAGAAGAAACAAAGAAGATGCTAAGAAAATCCTACAGAAACAGCTGGTCTTTATTTGGGGTTAATCAAAATAATTTCATTGATGACAGCTATATGATAATTACTTTGAATTTTAATTACTACATTCTGAACACAGCCACATCCCCAATTATAAAAGGGTGTCCACAGTTATGCAACGAAGTTATTGTAACTTTTTTATTTTTCCTACTTTTCCCTAAAATGTTCATCACAAAAATATGCCATTATAACAGGGGTGTGTAGACTTTTTATATCCACTGTATATTTAAGCACAGACAGCTTTATTTACTATTCATGAAACTGCATTCAATTATGAACTTGATATATGAATGCAAATGAATATCAACTTATTAACATATGACAATAAGATCAGCTTGAACCAATTGTATATCAAACGCATACATAACATGCTTGCAAAGAAGAAAACTGGGGTGTATGTAAATGGGAGTGGTGGATGTGAAAAGCGATGCATTGTGTAAAGAACTTAAGAAGGCCCAGCACTCAAGGAAATGCTTAATTATAAATACATGTTTAATTATAAATAAGACCATGACCATGTGTTTGCTTTTGCATGCTAAAGAGATGATGATGTTCTGACCCCCCCCCCCCACCGTCTAATGTACACACTGCAAGTCAGTGATGTTTAAATGCTCAATGTCTGCAGGTTTTATACAGCACTTTAAACCATTTATGTTTATCACAGGCATTAGCACAAGTTGAAGAAAAAAAAAAGCAGACATGAGCCACTTTCTCTGCCTTTCACTCGCTTTTCTGCCCAAAACGCTTCACTCTTGGGGAGCCTCCATTTTGATGAATAATTGATAGCTTTTTGTGTGGAGAGGAAATTTAGCATATTTATCTAGGTCATTTAAGAGCGTGCATTTTAAAGTGCAGCCCAGGACCTCAATTGGCTACTTGGCATGAGTCCAAATCTCACTTTCCTTTCAGTGGTTTATTCACATTTCTTCATTTTGGTGTGATCCTTTGACAACAACTTTTTTTATCAGGCTGCTGAAAAGGGAGACAGTTAATGCATGTTCCAGATGTTATTACCAAGGGCTCCATTAACTGCATTGCTGTGTGAAGAATGGCCTAAAATTGCGTGCGTGTTTATGAGTGCATTGTGAATCAGCATACGCGCTGCAGGAAAATCACCCGTAAGTGCTTCTGTGTATTCAGTCAGCTAGGCTGATTGGAATATTGTGCAACATTTCAACAGGGAGGAAAAAAGGGCCTTTTTTCCCCCCTACATCTTGTTTCTTCCACTTCTGACAATGCAGAGTGGAAGTAGTTATGCTAAAATGGCATACAGAACATTGTCATCCGGTCGATGGATATAAAACACTTCATCGCTGGAAATCATTCAGAAGCACATAACAGTAGAACGGGAGCACAGATACGTTACAGCATAAAGCATTTTAACCCCCATCAACTTCCAACACAAGTGGCTACTTGCATCGCAAGGCAAGGAGGGTGTAATGG
Source organism: Pangasius macronema (assembly GCA_037577455.1). Taxonomy (NCBI): domain Eukaryota; kingdom Metazoa; phylum Chordata; class Actinopteri; order Siluriformes; family Pangasiidae; genus Pangasius; species Pangasius macronema. Next base: position 13,977,610 of record CM074964.1, on the reverse strand, counting down.
GAGACTCGCCTTTGGCAGCAAGTACCAAGCAAACTGTAGTTGATCCAATTTACTTGCCTATTTCTATTTTGTTTTCCTTTGAACTATTTGCAAGGGTCTGTTCACTGGCTGGAATTGTACCTGACCCCCTACCTTCACTGTGTAGGTGGTAACCCCACAAGATGATTTGACTTCGATGCTTCGGGTACAGCCTGATGGTGGTACATGGGTAGCACAGTTGCCAGGTGCTTGCTTGTAGACTGGCCTGGCTCTGAACCGTTGGCTATTTCTGTTTTAGTTTCTTCATTTGAACTATGTAAAGTCTGTCTAAGATTGTCCATTACATGCCTGCCGCCTGCACCTGACCCCTACCCTTCATCTTGAAGATGACCCATTACCATTTCTAGTTGAACCTGACAAGGTAAGGTGGAAGGCCTGGTCAATGGACACTCATGTGTGGACACCACCCCCAGGCCAGGCTCCAGGGGTAGGTCCTGGTACCCCCAGGCAAGGGTACATTTAGTCTTTTTTGTATTTTCATGGGGTCACTAGGATCGCTCTTTGTCTGACCTCTTCCCTCAGATATGTTGATGACCCTGCTGAGAGCATTAGTCTACCAGTAACATAGCCCTGAGCTTCAGACAAGTCCCTTCGCCATGACGAGTTTTCAATATACAAAGGGGCCCAAGTCATGAGCTGTGGGTAGCAAACGAAAGAATAAGGTCTTGAGTATTAGGTTTCTCTGCAAGGTTGCTGAGCTTTATTTTCCATGATAATTTGAAGTTCTTAACAATCCAAGAGAACCCTAAAGGAGCCAGTTGCAGTGGTTTGGGCACTTTACAAGGATGCCTCTGGTGTGCTCCCACTAGAGCTGTTCAGACACGTCCAACCGGATGGGGACCTTGAGGCAGATCCAGGATCCAGGCAATCTCGCCTCAGAGATTATAGCTTACAGTTTTCTTGGGAATAACTGGGGATCCGCCAGGAGGACCTAGAATCTGTGGCCAGCAATAGAAATGTCTGGATTGACCTTCTCAGCTTGTTGAACCCCACTAGGAAAAGCAAGGAAATGAACAAATGGTTGAATGTTTATAGTCCTATTAGCTTTGATTACAAGAATTTTCCTGTTAATGTCACGTAAGAAAAACAATTACGTGACTATGTTACAAGATATGTGTTTCCTTTTTTGTGAAATGCACATGGCATTACTAACAACATATCTAGCTAACTATAGATCATGTTATCTACCTAGCAAAGTGAAGAAGTTATGTCAGCTGTATAGCTACAATACAGTGCAGTAAGAAATTGATTCATTGCCCAGTGTTTTAAACTAAGCAGTTTCATTGACTAATCTGCAGTTGTGCTGATTCGATCTTCAGCATCTCACAGATCCTTTTAATTGACAAATGTCAATCAAGGACAAGTCAATGTTGGCATATTAAAACAAGTGCTTGAAAACAAAACCTGTCTGAGAAGCTAATGAAATAACATACAATAACATATGGTCTAATGAAATAAAAGAAAGCACAACATAATTAGTGCTGTTATTGCTTGTTTCAGACTACAGGCTAAGCTTCCCCAGCCCTTAGGGGGTACCATAGTCTTTTCATACCTTGGTTCTTACCTTTAGAACAATCGAGAGACATCTAACTGTCACCAGATTAGTCTTAGCTGAATGCTAGTTTGGGGAATTCTGGAGCTGTAAGGTGACCAAAAATATGACAAAATGCATAGACCGGGTTATTTTGATAACCGTATTAAAAAGAGCCATTAGCATGATCCAGCAAAACATGGTTCTGTGTGTACCACAGCAATTTTATTTTAAAAAGTATTAAAGAATGACTTTTTAATCCACTTATAGTTACGTTTAATGTTGTGAAATGTCCACAAAAACATTTAGTTCATGTTATGACTTTAAACAGCCTGTATTTTTTCTTTCTCTTGAAATTATTAAGACAAAAACTGCAGCTTGGCATGTTACGGAGAAACCAGAAAGCATCCGCCTACACCTTCTGAACAATTAGATTTGAGAATTCAGCAACCCCGTTATTATAAACTTTAATAAAATGTATACTATAAGTAATTTAAAGGCTTTAGCAAAAAGTCTTGATGTGTGTTTTCGGTAACTTTCAAAACCTGCACAACACAATTTACAGTGGCTACAAATATATATAACAGCTTCTCTCTTTAAAAAAAGAATTCATGGATCATCATCCTTTACCATCACAAATCCCTCACGCATGAAACTCCAGCCAGCCAGAGTCTATCGTGTGGAAACTCATGCGCTCCTTTCACCCATAAGGCTTTGCAGAATGTTCCTGGCTTCCTGATGGCCGATGGCATCGATCATTTCAATTATGCCCATTATGCTGGTGTTATTTCCTCGATCCACCCCGTCTGGTGGTGGAGATAATGCAGCATTGTGTCGCAGGGATCAGCTGGGTTTCTTTTTATAGCTGACACAGGTGAGGCATCAGGAGTGAGGGATGCTGGGGGACGAATGTGTGCTAGTTTGATATCTGTCACCTGCATGTAACAGGGCAATAAATCTCTCTCTCTCTCTATGTATATATATATATATATAAACAGGTCTTGAGAAATTGCAATGGTGTGCACTATTATTACTGTTAATTTTTTTTTACGGTGTGCATTTTTTTTTCTTTTTTGGTTGTGGGTGTCTTTCAAAACAAAGAACATATTGAACCATTAACTAATTTACCTGATGTGTGTTTTTCCTTCACCTATACAAATGAGCTAATTATATACTCCCACATGAATGTTCTGCATAGTCAGGTTTATTTTATGATATTAAAAGATCAGCCAAGCTTACACACCAGGTTATCTGCATGACATGTAGCACAATATGCTCAAATTGCAGTATCAGTATTCCCTGACTGCTTAGGCAGCAGCAATGCTTTGGCAAAGTGTCAATCATGTCAATTTAATCCAATTACATCTTGATTAAAACATAATGAACATTTGTACAACAATCTTCATATTCAATTTTCACTTAACACCGAAGTGAACCGAAAGCCAGTGTGGAAACAGCGGCTTCTTTGTTTTCCTTTCAGCTGAATGTTAATCAGACTCCACCGATGCTCAGAGTAAGAGAAAAGTAATCCTGTGATTAAAGGTAGCACTTCCTCATCCTATTGTTATTCCAAGGCCAAGCTTGAACGCATGGGAACTATCAAAGTCCAGCGCGGGGAAATGATTTGGTGCAACGGGTGCTGTCCAATTGTCTAACACTCTGTTACAGAGAAAGGATTTGCTTAAATCTCCTTTCTGGTTCCAAATCTCTCCATCAATCTCTCAACTGCCGGGCAGGGCTGACTGAAGAGCACGCCATTAGCAGCTAATCTCCTAGCAGGCATTCGCCCTTCCAAACTTCAATGGAATTACGTTGATGATGGGCTAATCTAATCTATGGGAAGGAGAAATCGCTGCCTGTCTCCGCTCCCCTGTCAGTGAGTGTGAGGAATTTAATGAGAACTTAATTGTTTCCCAACTCCTGCTGTAATTCAATAACACAATCTGCTTGTTTGCTTGATGTTTTAAGAGCACACATCCTCCCTTTGTGTGGTTTGTCAGGCAGTAATAGTATCAGGTGTTTTTGTAGTGTGTGGCAAAATTTATTAACGTCCCATTCGCATTAGCTGGATGAGCTGCGATTGTGGAGGGGGAGAAGAAAAAACGTGTTGCTGTGGAGATCCTGAGGGAGACATCAGTCTTCGTTGTCTCGTGCTGTGATCAAAAGGAAATGTAATGAGACTGCTGAAAAGAGGTCACCTAGAAGTAATTATTTGTTACAAGGATTTCAGTTTGCCGAAGCAGCATGATATTCACTGACAGTTAAACACAAATTGTAACAGACGAACAAACAAGGATTGACAAGAAGACATTAAAATGTACAAAATACTGCATTATTACAATAATATACATTACTTAGTATTTGTATGATAGAAAAATACATTGTGTAAGTGGCACATCAGAAGAGCATTTCAGTTTGTAAGTCTAATGTTTACATTCTAGGCTGTGTTTTGTGATAATGTTGAATTTTAGCGCAGTATTATATTGTATTTTATTGTATTGTATTGGCATAAAACCGGTTGCCGTTATTTACTTTCAGTGAGTTTAAGCGGTTTTGCCTTTTTGAGGTAGAACCGCACGCAAGCTCCAAATAAAGACGTACTTATTGAAACAATAATGGGTCAGGTTGCTCATTATTTAAATTTAACAACAACGTTAACGAACTATGAGCTGTAGCCTTACAAATGTTTCAGGGAAAAGCAGGTTAATGTGCTAGGTTGCACATTAGCACTGATACTAAAGCTAGGTGTCCTTCAGAAACCACACTGATCTCCTGTACTTATACTGTCTCTTTGGTTTCCAAAAATATTACCACAAATATTAGCCTGTTAGGCTTTCCCCCCATGTTCCCCCCCAAGAGCCAACAGCTTTTCCTGCAAGCTAGCATCCAGCTCACAACCTAGTGAAAAATAAACAAATAAATAATCCAGTAACAACAGTCATGGGTTTTTGCAAAATGCTGGAAAGAAAACAAGCCCGTTGACACATTGCTGACTTTCCACTTCTTCGCTAACAAGTCAGTCAGGAGTTTGGAAGTTCCTGCCGCACTGTTCATGAACTGTCAGTGCCACCTGAGTAGTGTTAGGTGCATGCTAGCTTGAGGAGTACCGGTTCTGTCAGGTGAAAAAATCACAGAAATGTAGAAATGTAGAGACTGTATCTAATTGGCTTTACTTCACTGGACTAAACAGACTCAACAGATCCAAATGACAACAAACTAGCAGAGTAAAAAAAGAAAGAAAGAAAGAAAGAATCTTTTTAGCTAGTGCTCCTTTATGAGTGAGTCATTAGCGTGATCAAGCCAGACAGGAGTTTCTTCAGAAGTAACTGATTCCTAAGAACTATAATGCTGTAAATTGTTTTAACTGCTATAAAGGTTAAGCATCTGTTTTTGCTGATGTTTCAAAATCAAACTGAATAATTCGATTAGATTTTTGTCTCATCCTTTACATAGCATGCATAGCACCTTTTTTTTGCCTACTCCTAAATGGACCAATAACTTTGGCCAAGGATCATGTTTCATATTTCTGTTGATATACATTGAAAATTAAATATTAATTGTAACAGATAAACAAGGGCATATTTCAGTGAAAAGGCTTATGGGAATTTAATTTGATGGACTGAATAGATTCCTTTTTGGAATACTCCAGAGCCCCCAAAAACACAGACGAAATAGCTGAACCGTTGTGCTGACTCAGCTATTTGGCTTGATAAATGAGGTTAATTAGCATCTGTATTGGTGCACTGTGCCCAAAATATGAGGAGCGCAGCACATGCTTAAAGTGTTTAGATATATTTTTCTCAGCTAAAGTGCAGTAGATTTGGCGTCTTCTGCCAGCAAGCCTCCCCCTGGTGGGAGTTTCTGATTTATTTTCTTCCTTGTATAAAATCCAGTACAATCAAAATTCATCACATGCTACTTAGCCACTATTTCCATTCTCATTTCCAATACCGAGAGCTAAAAGCCAAAACCAAGACACTTCTGTTGCTTGAACTGATTTTTGATCATTTAGGCTTACTCATTTGGCAATGTAGCATGTATCTTAAGCAAGCATGTGCATGAACCACAAAATCTTGAAACAAAACTTGGTGAAAGTCTTCACCAACAAAACTTTACCCCTAGCTAGGAAAGTCTGTCCCAAAATAAAAATACTGCTTTAGTATAATAAGTTCAAGTATAGAAGTAGTTTCCTTCTATCTTCAGTTTGATTGGAGGTAGCATTAAAGCTGTAATTTGTAATGTTTTAAATATTTCTAGATATGTTATAAACATATAATTCCAAAAGTGGCTTAGAAGAAACTGTTATTCATAATATTTCTATACAAGGAATGAGGCTAGTTTCTTCAATTCAGGCTTCTGTTTTTATTTTTCTGGCCCTGAAATTAATTGAAGTGAAGTGAAGTGAAGTGACTTTGTGGCCAAGTACAGTGACCCATACTCGGAATTTGTGCTCTGCATTTAACCNATCCCTGCCGGACCCGAGACTCGAACCCACGACCTTCGGGTTCACCTTCAGGTTACAAGTCCGACTCTCAGACCATTGGCCACAACTGCCCCCGGCGGTTCCACACTCAGCCAGAAAAGAGCTCTTCAGTCGTGCATAGTTTTCTACAGAGGGCATAAAATCTGCAAATGTTAACTAGAATGGAGTAATGGATGGCTACTCAGTGTCTTTACTGTAATTGAAATTTGGCCTTATGGGTAGCGGAGAGTTCTAAAATTGACAAACCGCTCCTTACAGAATTTGTATAAGACATGCAATGCAGTACATTCAGTGTGAACAGGTTTACTGTGAAAACATAAGAGCAGAACAATGTGTAAAAGTGCACACTTAGTCCAAACAGTAGAACTTTGTACCAAAAACTACTTTAAACTACTAAAAGTTTTGTACCCAAAAAGGGGGCAGTCGTGGCCTAATGGTCTGAGAGTTGGACTTGTAACCTGAAGGTCAACCTGAAGGTCGTGGGTTCGAGTCTCGGGTCCGGCAGGGATTGTAGGTGGGGGAGTGAATGACCAGCGCNTGGGTTAAATGCAGAGCACAAATTCCGAGTATGGGTCACCACACTTGGCCACAAAGTCACTTCACTTCACTTAAAAGTTTTGTACCAAAAACTACTTTAAATAATAAGCAAACAAACTGATAAGTAAGTAAATTATACACAATTAAGTAAGGAAAAACATACTGTTAAAGGGGGAAGTTGATTGTTTTCTTATACCGGGAAGTGTTTTATTCCTCTTATGCCAGAGAAATATGCCAACCATTACATTTTTAAAAATAAAATTATGACACATCATACTTTTTAACCATTTCTAGCTACATTTAATGTTGTGGAACATCCGTGAAACAAGTCAGATCTTGTTCTCACTTACATTAGCATAGCAGCTATAATTGTTCTTTCCTTCCCCAGCCACTCTTTTTTATCTCTCTCTCGGAGTTAATAAGCTTCTCATGTTACCAAGAAACCAGAAAGTGCAAATTCCTCAGGGATGGAAAACTTAAAGTTACAGTTTTACCTCTGAATGTTACAAAGTGCTGACACAAGCACATTAATACAAACCTCGCAGCTGGAACTGCTGTCAGAGCTATGGTTAAAGGAAATTACTCAACGCGTTTTGACCAATCACATCCGAGAATTCAGCAGCGCTGTGGTATAAACCACAATGCTACCTAGAGAATTATAAACATTACAGCACATACAGTATTTCTGGATTGATTTAGTCATGAAAACATTGCCACCTTTGCAATTGTAGTTTGAAAGATCTTCACTCTTAGCACCAAAATTCATCAAACCACTTTTTTTCCTCAGATATTTGTCTCAGATTCTAAGAAATGCAAGGCTGCGAAATGCTCCTGGGGCATTACAGATCGCAAGTATATTATAAAACAAGTATATTTTTGGTTTTAGCTTTGAGAAACTCCTCTCCACAATGGTGCTGCTTATTGTAATATGAAAGGCTGTTGAAAAACTGGTTCAGAAACTCAGCGATAGGTGTAAATAAATTGAAAGTGTGTGCGTGGCAAGTTTCTTAACTCAAGGGCCCGTGCCCTGCTATTGCTGTCAACATCACTGCTGTTAGAGAATCAATAAATATGTCGCCCTGAGTAGATAATTCAGACTGCTGAAGTTTAAGAGCACACTGAAATTGTCTGTATCTGTGTGAGAGCAACAAACATTTCCTCATGTCTTAGTTTTAAAGAAAGTTACCTCTAATTTTATGCACACCATCATTAAAGGTTCAGCAGTGCTCCTGTGGTGTAGTGGGTGGTGTAGTCTTGCCACATCACAGCTCCAGGGTTCCCAGTTCAATCCTGAGCTTGGGTTTCTGTCTGTACAGGATTTCACATTTTCTCCATGTTCACAATTCACCGGGTTCTCCACTTTCCTCCCACCTCCCAAAACATTGCTGGATTGGCTACATCAAATTACGCATATGTGTGAATGTGTGTGTGTGTGTGTCTGTGTGGTGCCCTGTGATGGATTGAAGTGAAGTGAAGTGAAGTGAAGTGACTTTGTGGCCAAGTGTGGTGACCCATACTCAGAATTTGTGCTCTGCANAGGGTCTCACCTCAGTCGTGGTATTGAGGGTGGCAGAGAGCGCTGGTCATTCACTCCCCCCACCTACAATCCCTGGCTGACCCGAGACTCGAACCCACGACCTTTCACGACCGGGTTCACCTTCGGGTTACAAGTCAGACTCTCAGACCATTAGGCCACGACTGCCCCCACCTTGCTTGTTTCCAGGATAGGCTCCAGATCCACAGCCTCCCATATATCAATAACATAATATAAAGATAAAGACACTTATTGAATAAATGAATGAATGAATTAATGAAATATGCATTTCTCAGGCAAAGCCAAAGCCATTTTGTGCCTTTTAGCTTCTTCTGATTTAGCATCCACGTTCATCCCTCATTGTACACGGTACGATTCCAGTGATCTTTCACAATTATTATTTGTCACACTGTACGAGATGATCTCAATAAAAATCCTGCAACAGACAACACATGTGCAACAACACGTGTTCTTCATATCAGATTGAACAACGAAGATAGCTACCATGCTCTGCCATTCTAGGTGCGAAGAGACACAACACAGGTTTGTTGTTCTTCAAAGCTCCGGAAAGCATAAAAATAGTTTCACATTATCATAATAGTATATTACTCTTTGAACAAAGTTTTTGCATGCTAATTAGCTATCTACACACCTGAAAGCTGTAATCCATCCTCCATTTCTTTCTATTTTGTGTCCCTTTTTTGTTCTGTCGTGATATAATTGTGATGAGACGTTACAGGTTCTGTCTGTTGCCGCAATTCAACAAACTCCTCTTCTTTTAAATCCCATATGTTTTGTTTATATCACCATTGCTAATGCTTATGCTAATGCATTGCTAATGCTAGTGTTTGTAGCTCTCCTGTATTTCAACTTTTTTTTTTTTTTAAAGGACTGTTTTTACCAATATGTTTGTTAAACTGGACGCTTACCCAACCTGATATTTGCAGGAAGATAGCCAAGGCAATTAGAAAGTAGCCTAAATAAAAAGCATTTCTTATAGTAGATATGTCAAAGTATATTATTGACCGAAAATCAATTTTCTCAGTTTTCCTAATATCCAAACAAGCTTTCATTTTTCTTGGTGGCTGATATCAAGGGTGAAATTCTAACAACTGTTTTGCTGCTTTCATTTCTACCACGATTCCGTCCATTTCTCTGCCACTTATTGCTGAAATTAGCTTGTAAAAAAAGTTCGGTACACCCACCTGCGGTTGACATGAAACGATGTACAAGCACCTAATGTTTTAGTCTGAATCGTTCATGCCAGCTTTTTTTTAACAAACCATCACTGTGAACAATATGTCACGCCTGTGCGCCGCTCTATTCAAGGTTCTTTTCCGTGCTAGAGATTGGATGGTGGCCATTACACCAGTAAGAAGCTTCACCCAGCATCTCTTCACAGCCTGCATATCTGCATGTCCCTCCTTTTTTAGTTGCAGCTCTAAAGCCTTCCAAATGCTTGCTGTGTACTTACTAAATCTGTTTTAACAGCATCTAATAACACAGTGAGCCAGCCAGATGGGTCAGTAGGTGGAGCCTGGTTTACCTCAGTGGATCCTTCTGTAGGAGGAGGCTCTGCGGTTTGAGATTCTGTGGCATCGGGTTTAGAGCAGTTCAGAGGACAGTGGTCCTTAGGATCCTGGCGAATAGGGCCCTTTAAACATAAACAATAATCAGAAAACTATTAACGTAAATGATGATATCTGAATTAAAAGAGACTGCTGCTTAGCCTAAGATCCAAAGCTACGCAATAATAAGGTTGTATATTTTAGAAAAAGAGAAGTCCTGTTATATTAAGAATGACTCATGAAAGAGAGGATTTGACTACTGTGCCCTCTCAATCTCAAAATACACACTCTTAAAAGTATAGCTTATAAATAACAGCAACCATTAGCTAGCGAGCACTAAGCTAAGCACCTAGCCGCTTGATAAAACGAGGGCTTCGTGAGTGTATATACTTTTCCAAATAGCTACTAGTTTCGGCTGAATGCTGTACGTGATAGTAATGACTTAATTTGACGTCAATGAAGGACTTATGAGGACCTATATGTCATGACACGTAAAGTCTTAGGCACATGCAAAGAAATGCTGTAAAGCAAAGATGCTGTCAAAAATAATCAAATCAAAATGTTTCTACATTTTAAAAAAAAAAAAGACATGGGGCAGTCGTGGCCTAATGGTTCGAGAGTCGGACTTGTAACCCGAAGGTGAACCTGAAGGTCGTGGGTTCGAG
>CM074964.1:13955385-13966795 GCA_037577455.1 Pangasius macronema | reverse complement strand
GTTAAATGCAGAGCACAAATTCCGAGTATGGGTCACCACACTTGGCCACAAAGTCACTTCACTTCACTTCACTTCACATTAACAGCTCTTAAAAATTACGATTTATTTAATTAACTTGATTCATTTGTAACATCTAAGACAACATACTGTATTTAACCCTTCAAAAGTCTTTGCCATTCATTTTTTCTTTATGCAAATACATAAAATGTGGTTAACTAGTATCCACGCTAATGGCATGAGGGCATTAAGGATGTTCTAGTCATTACTTAATTTAAAAAAACACAAATGAGAGAACTTCCTGTTGAACATGCAGCATATGGTATATTCCAAGTATTTCATAGGGTTGAATTTGACCAGGTAACAGGGTTAAGTGAATATTGTGTGACACTAAAATTAAAATGGACATTTTTCATAACTATAATGGACGGGTTATGGAAAATAAGCATGTGATGTTACTTGGATACATGCTTAAATGGTTTTAAGCATGAGACGTTAAATGGATTCACACATTAATGCAAAAATAGTTCCAAGTATTGTAATTATTATATTTTAAGTTAAAGTGTAATTACAGTGTGCTGGGAAAGGGTTAGTGCTGTTTTCTAAGTGCTGTAGAGGTTTTATAAGTTACTTTTATTTTAACATGCACATGGGTTGTTTTGAAGGACACTTACCTACATACCTACACTATATGGCCAGAAGTATGTGGACACCTGAGCATCACAGCCTTATGTGGTTCTTCTCCAAACTTTTTCCACAAAGTTGGAAGCACAGAATTGTCTCAGATGTCTTTGTATACTGCAGCATTTAGATTTCCTTTCAGTGGAACTAAATGGCCAAGTCCAAATTGTTCCAGCATGACAATGCCCTTGTGCACAATGCGAGATCCATGAAGATATGGTTTGGCAAGCTTGGTGTGGAAGAACTCGAGTGTCCTGCACCGAGCCCTGACCTCAACCCCACTGAACACCTTTGAGATGAACTGGACCATTGACTGTACTCCAGGCCTCCTCACCTGACCTCTTACGCTCTTCTGGCTGAATGGGCAAATGCCACTTTCCAAAATGTAGTGGAAAGCCTTTCCACAACAAGGATGTATAGCATATGTTTAAAAATGTCCCCAATCATGGAATCAGCCCATCTGTTTGTTTTTATTTTATTTTATATGCATTTACTATAGTTGCAATGCATTTCTACTGGTACACCTTCAGTTCTTTCAAAATCCGCATTGTGAAATATGCCAACTGATACTCTTGCATGGTGGAATTCTCTAAAATTTCTTTGGTATGCATATAAATGGATAAAAAAAAACTGTGAAAACTCTTAAATGAGCACCATAAGAAACTGAAAAAAAATGTTCTATAGTATCCATATACATCCACATACAAAAAAACAATAGCAAAAAACAACCCAAAGTGAGTATACTGAGTGTAATCTTATAAACTTATCATTTCATGCGAGGAACCTCTTTAAACCAGTGTGTATATAGTGTGTTCCTAAGTATAACCGTAACTACACACTGTTTCTGACAGGGTAAAGATTATTTCTCGCCATCTTAAAGCAGCCCGTGTAAAAGCCTTCTGATCCCAGGAAGAAATTCACCGTGGCACGTCTTCCCTTTGAAATAATCCATTGTAAAGGCATGCCTGGAACAATTGGCTCCCATCAAAGAGACCAGCTGGCAGGAACAGTGCTTAAACTTTTAGTTTTGGGGGCTTTTGACTTTGGCAAAGTTGTTTACTCAGGCAAAACTGGAAAGAATACAAAGAGAACGTAGCATGCTTAAAGCAACTGACTTATAAATCACAAATGACAAAACAGTGCCACAAGATATCCTTTCAGTTTGTGTCTCACGATCCTGGCTATCATTATTTCTCGTGTTGATTTATTTATTTATTTATTCATTTATTGTTTTTATTTCATTTCATTTTTTTTTCACCAGGAGTAAAAAACAGAAAGGTCTGAATACAAAGCGCCTCCCTCAGAGCACTGTGAAAAATTTACAAACGTGTCTTGGGTATGAGTTATGCGCAGGAAAGCAAAGGAATGAAAGAGTGACCAGCATTATAACAGTGAAAATCAAGAGCAGTAATCAGAAGCGTTGTGGTTGTTATTCACGGCTCTGTTGTTATTCACGGAATGACTCACGGGGACTGCAGCACTGGGGGAAGATTAAGAGTGTATTTTACTTGGCAGAGATGAACTGATGCATTTGAATGACGACTGGTAATCATGCTATCATGTATTGTTGCAATAATAACATCATAATTATAATTATATATGATGATATATTGTATTCCATGTATTGAGGAAAAGAGGATGATAGGCTATTCATCAGGTAATCCACTCTGTTCTTGTTTATTACACCTGCGACTGTATTTCACATGCGCTTTTTGGTTACTGCTAACTTTCTATGGATGTGTCTGGAAAATATCAACCCGTAAGCAGATCAAATCTAGGCTCTGCGTAGACACCTGGGGTAGAAAGAAATCAGCCCTAACATTGCTTCTCCATACCATTCTGTGTTCTTACATGAGCCTTGGAAGAAGAATGAGAAAAACAGTATCCCATGCATTATGCCCTATGTAATTATATATCTCCTAGGAATATGTCTTTGTGCAGAAAATACATTTATGTCATGACATAACATTTAGCAATGATGCTGACCACTATAATGCCACAACCTGACCTGGATAAAGTGGTAGCTGAAGATGAATGAGTGAAGGATATTCCTCTGTACTGACCCAGATCTGTTCTGTTGAGACCAGTTTACAAAACTGCACTTGCTGTTTTCTTTGTGAGGGACGTATGTCTTTCCGGGCTGCAAGGACACATCTATATTGTGTTTATGTACACCCTTCAGAGTTCACACTGATGCTGGTGCACTCACAAATTTCTCCTGAATCACTGCATACAACTGCACACGCACTTCTATTTAATACAAAAAAAACCCAGGTAAATTGATTTCGCATTTAAGATCACTGAAGCAAAGTGAAAGGTGATATTGTTCCCTTAAGAGGTTCTCTGTGTCTGGATTCTCGGCCAGTTCCTATGCAACGTGTACCCAGACATCAAATGAGTGATGGTCTAGTGCTGGCCCACACTTACCACTGTCATTTGGCCCACATACCACAGTGGAGTGACGGCAATAAACACATCCGAATCTGGGTGCCAGAACACTGCCATAACTCATCCTTGATGAGACCATATCTCAGGACTAGAATGTGAACACGCTTATGGCCCAAAATCGAAATGCTGCAAAAGCTTGAAGCTTGAAGCAGCAGTTAGACTGCAAACACAAGAAAAGCTGCCTGGTGAAAAAGCTAGCACACTTCAATGGCAAAGGATTTCTGGGCTTTGTTTGTGCTAGTTTCATCTGAGCAAGTGTTAATTCTGCAAATTTTGAAAGTGTTGCCACTTGTGGTACAGAGAAAGTAAGTCTTTATTGTCATACATTAGAGACAATACCGATATCAATCTGTATCAGCTTAGTGCTCCAAATATCCCTAGAAGTATCTGTATTTGAATTTAAACCAGTGGTGGACATGGCCTAAACTGGATTATTTTATCCTATGAAACCTATCACTATGTCACTGGAAAGGCTGGAAAACACTAAGAGGTAGAAATGTCAGCACTGTGAGCATGGTTTGTAAATTCCACATCCTCAGTTACATCACTCAAGGACATAGTAGGTCTTTAAACATCATAGTACTGACCAGGCAGTTACTAAGGATAAATGAATGAATGTTGTTAGTGTACATTCCAGAAGCTTCATATGTGACGACTTGCTTACACCCGCATGAAACTAAAAACCTCCAGCTTGCTTATCGAAAGCCTTTTTGACGCATCCCACAGGATCCCAGTTCTGATACACACCTCTAGCCTCAACCAGATGCCCTGTGAACCTTTCCAACGGGTTTTCTCGAAAAGCTATACCTGTATTTGTCTACAAAACATTGTTCTTTCCTTACGCATAATGTTTCACCATTGTGTTATATCCCTAATATATGTATAAGTGAAATGAACTTCTCTTTTGGCATATCCTAGCTTGGAAGGTGCTGGGGTCAGTACATAGAGTCAGCCATAATAGCACTCCTGGAGCAGAGAAGGTTAAGGACCTTGCTCTAAGTCTCAACAGTGATAGCTTGGCAGTGCTAAACTCTTAACCTTCCAATCTGTAGCCCAGAATTTTAAACAGAGAGGCACCAGTGTCTAATCTCTGTATTATATATGGTTGGTTGAATTTGGGCTATTTTTGATATATTTACCAAAAGACATGCAGCTGTTTACAGTTAGGCCACAAGGCACTTGCTCTTGGTATACCTAAGCAGTAATACGCCTAAACACAACTATGTTTGGCCTGCTATTGGGATATCTCTGTGCAATGTGCAGCGATTCTCCAGTGAACTGTCTTTTTTGTCGTTTATTTTACACCTATCATGGATTTCACATTGCTAATAATGAAGGAAATGTCTTTAGCGTGTTTATCCAATAGTCACTATTGACCTCTTCTTTTTTTTTGTTTGGTTGGATATTTATTAATGTATTGATTGATTGATTGAATGATTGATTGAGTTTTGTTATTCAGTAAAAATACAGTATAGCTCAAGTAGGCTGTAGTGATCTGCTAAATTGAGTTATCAGCTGATGTGGAACTTAATTAAATGTGTTAGACCTAAGAGTCAGTCGATGCACCAGTTGCTGAGAAAGATTTCATTACTACATGTTTGTTTCAAACACCAAAGAAATCTAGTTGAGTCCCAAGTAACCATTCACAGAAAAGAATAAAAATATTTAATACTTTAAATGATTGCATCCAGCTCTTTCATTTGTCATCTAGAAATTAAAAGCCTGTTAGGAGTTTCCCCCTTACAGATATACTAATAGTTACAGTGGAAAAGATGACCTTTTATATTAGCCTTCTCCTGTCAAATTCTCCCCCTCTCACCCGCTCCACCCCTCTTTTTCTGTCTCCCCCTCCCACGCTTTCATCTGGGACTCCCTGGCCATATTAAGGAAGCAAATTGTCCATTACAAAAAGTCATTAGACACTGAGAATACATTAGGACTTTGTTATGGTGTGGAATATTGTTTTCCGTTTTAATCAATCCGTTACCACATTAGCACAAATCAAGGACAGTGCTATCATCATTGGCTGGACCCTTGTGCTGCAGTTTCTCCTATAGTGAGTTAAATTGATTCAAACAAGGGACAAGAGCCCAAAGGCCCTAAGTTCATTCTGAAGTGGTAGCAGAGTTTTAAAAACTGCAGTCCTTATTACTGTCCTTTTCAAGAGCTCTGATTGTTAATAATAACTTGCTGTAATATGGGTCTGTGGATGTAATCTGAAAGTGTAGGTTATGAAGACACAACTGGGTGAAATGGAAACTGAATATTTCAAATCCATTATAGAATTTATATTATTCATTTGACATTTAGTTTGTATATCACATATGGTTCAGGACAGGCTTGGAAAATGTCTGGCGATGATACAGTTGGGTGTCATATGGCATGGGATGAGCCATCTGTTTTAGGATGGTCACACCCAGATAGCATACGATTCCAGGACAAATATGGTCAGGTTTAGGCACAAAAGTGTCACTTATGGCAATAGCAAGTGTATTGGGTGCCAAATGTAAACCAATTATAGACAGTCATGTTTAAGGTTTTCATGGCATTTAGATTCTAGAACAAAATGGTCCAAATTCAACCAGCTATATCTAGTGCTTGTATGGCATTTCAATTTTGAGCAGAGCAGATGGGTCATCTGTAAATACTGGTCCATATCCAGTGTGAGATATGGTCTCATCAAAGTAAAGTCTTCTGGCAGCCAGGGTCAAATGAGTTCAGCATCATTCCACTATGTGGTGCGTGCGGTCCAGATGAATAAAATGGTTTGGAATTGGACTAGTGCAGTTAGTGAGAAATTAGACTATATCTTATGGTAATATCTTGTTGACTACTGCAAGAGCAATGCTACACTGGACATAGTTTTGCACTGTAAGAACTGCTGTGCCATGTAATATTGGCCAACAAATCAATAGCACTGTCTATGGGGAAAGTGTTCGCCAAGAGTTTTTTGGATGGTTAGTGGTTCTAGCTTTCTTAAGGGATTCTACTTGGAAACTTTACTCAAAGAAAACTCCTCTGCTATATGGTATATAAAACTTTTTCCTCATTTTCTTTTTCCCCAATTTGGAAAGTTGCCACTTCCCACACTCAGAGGAAAGTGCTATCTGCCCTCCATACATAAGCTCGAATTGGCTAGTGTTGCTGTGATTGCATCTGTTGCAGCTTATCCAATTACATGCGTTTTTGTACGCAGGTAGCTTGTCTGACTAGTGCCACTATGAAACAAACATAAAGAAACACACTCTGAATTGTCTTATTTGTAGCCATAAACTAGTCTTTAATAGTTAATTATTAAAATGTATTTGTTGTCATCATTCTAGCTGGATATCCGGAACTGGACCTTGATACATTTTAGATGAAAACCCTTGCTCTAGTGTGCCTAATCAATCTTTTTCTTAAGAGAGTAAGTCATTTTTGATGGTAACAGTTGGCACGTTTGATAAATGTTAATACTGTATGTTTTATGTTTATTTTTTCTGTTATCCAGATCTCGTCTATTAGCAGTAAATGAAGACTACTTCACTAGTATAATTGTGAAGTCATTTCACTGCCTATTAAATTGCTTAATTAATTCTGAGGAACGTCTCTGAGGAACATCACCAAGACATATTACTAAATTAATGGTTCTTTGGGTTGTCCTCTGGGGAAACTCTTAAAGCTTCCATGTAGCTCCCTACATCATATGGTTTCCCTTCAAGAAAAGATTGCAAGTAGATCCCCTTAGCTCCACTAGCCATCAAAAGAACCATTAAGGAACCTTTATTTCTTAAAGATATATTTTTTAAAAATCATCTACTTTCTTAACATTTGTTCTGAAAGGGATCATAAAAATTCTTCCTTTATGGTCAATCAGTAGCTGAAATGGACAATAAAAAGACTCATTTACTCATAAAAGACTCTCAAAAGCTTTATTTTATGCACTAATCCTGGGTATGGAGTTGAGAATTAGGATTCATAGGAGATGGATGTCCATCCTGGAGAACCAAAAACCAGTGTACATGTATTAGATGCAAGTAGATTCTGTTGTCCTCAACAGCTTTATCATTATTTTCAAGACTTCACCTTTGCATGTAGTAGCTTGTTTCAGAAAGGAATCAGCAAGCCGTGGATTCAGATAAAACCAAAGGATTATTTCTACTTGGCTGCGCCAGTCAGTCAAAATGTAATCAGTAAAACAGAGCAGTTCTTTTTGGAGTCTTATAAACTGCAAAGACTCAAATAATTAAAATCATATCATCAGTAACAAGATATGAAAGCATTCACCATATTTTGTCCATATGCTTCATATTTTGATCATATATATATATATATATGATATTCTGTCGAGAGCATGAACTTTTGAAAAAGTGGCCTATTGCAAAACTAAAAATGTACTTTCAAATATATTTATGCATATGTTAAATGCCACAAAACAACTAATTAATAATTATCTGACTCTGTGGTGCCAGAATGAATTTAATGAAATTTAATCATGCCCAGCGCCGTGCAGCCCACCCGTGACGTCAATGACATGCCGTGCAACCACAATCTATGTACGTTCCATTGATGACACAGAAAGTGCACTGTGAAAAATATTCATCTTTTTTTTTTGCATAAGTAATGAAACTATACATTATGGAACTATTTGACTTTGCATTGCGCTATTACTGGAATAACTGCTCATTTCCATAATTACTGTACAAATAAAGAACTTACAGAATAGTAGTCCATCTGAGAGCCATTTAGTCACCATAAAGTCATGCCACAGTGCCAGGAAATTACTTGATTTGAACTACTGTCTAAGCAAGAGGTCAGAAATGTTTATTCATGCCACATTTTAAATCTGATTCACCTCAGCATGCTTGTTGATTCAATGAAAGGTAATGCACTTATAGGGCATTGACATTTATTAATTTGCTAACCATTTTAACCTAAGCAACTTAAAAGTCAGACAGAATTCAGTACAAGTACAGACCTGAGCAGTTGAGGATTAGAGGCTCCCTGAAATGCCCAAAAGTGGTTTTCTGCTTGTCCAGGGATTTGAAATCGCAACCTTGTAAAACAATTACCTGTTGTCCGATGCTCCTAAATGTTCTGTAGTAATTTTTTCTCTATATATCTGTACGCACACAGTATAATGTATAATGAAATCTAGATAAATATTGCAATCATAAAAGTAAAAGTAGGCAAACAACTACACAGTACGCTGTATACACTAACTACATAGGACAATAGGAGCAAAACCATAATTGTGTAAATTGCACAAGTTCCAGGCCGAGTATGAGTAAATGTATTTTTGTCGTCATCTATATTGAAATGAGTAACCAACAGTGTATTAATCGCTCAGGCTCCATCATGGAGAGTTCATGTTTTCCCTGCTTAAATGCTGGTCATGATATGTGCAAGTGCGAGTTCATGTACTTAGGCTACTAGGCGTGTTCTTTATAACGCTAGCTAGGTGGCGATAGTGGCTAATAGACAAGAACAACATACTGGCTAACTGCTCTTATTTTCACTTATCTAGCCTCATTTTTTTTCCTCACAATTTTGAGAAACTTTCTTGTTACTTTGAGATCCTGAGCCATCATTTTCAGAAACGTTCTTGTTATTAAGCCGTAGTAAAGTTTTACTTGTTTCTTCAAATTGCACATTCCAAAAATTGTAACCCATCCGCATTGGTTGTATTCATTTGAACTCATATTCACTGTTCCCAACATTTCTATTAGGCTAAATAATTCACACTGCACATAATAAATTATTCGATTTGCATATATACTGTACTGTGTAATGCACTTTTAGCTAGAAATAACTCAATCTGCAATTTCATTAGAGCAAAACAAACAAGGCAAGCTGTTTGATGGGAAAGACGCAGTCCTGCGTCGACACTGTAAGTAAATCAGTTCGGATAAATTGGCAAAATATTTGTTCACAGGTGTAGAAATGTATAAATATAACTAAATATAATTGAGTATTGTATTATTTTATGAAAACGTTTCGTCAAAAGTGTAGCTGTACACTACCATGGCAGGTTGTGTATCATTTTTAATAGCAGCATTTGAAACCATGGGTCATATATTAATAAATTAATAAATTAAATTAAGTAAATTAATACATTAACAATTAATAATTAAGCATAAATTCAAAAATAAATAAATAAATAAATAAATTAACAATTAATAATTAAGCACAAGTTCAAAAATAAATAAATAAATAAATAAATAAATAAATAAATAAATAAAGTCAGTGCTTGGACTCCTAATATATATATATATATATATATATGGAAATGAATGAAAACACTATATCTACTGCAGCATCCCACGCTGTGACAGAACATCAGGCTGAATGGACAGAATTCTCCCAAATGGACAGAAAACAGGAGGACGGACACAACGCTCCACCTGTTCCCCATCCAACACACCAGGTGTTGCTAGGAAACTGGAGCCGTGTTTGGTGGATGTGACATTGACGACGGGTAATTTGAAGTGGAGGAAGATGGATGGGAAAGTGACATGCTGGAAGTGGATGAGTTCCAGGGGTTGGCAATTAGCAGCGCCGTGGGCTGGAGGAGGCTGCCAAGGTGTGCATATGTACCAAAAAGTAATCTGGTATGTTAGTACTGTGGCTATAACAAACTGCCATGGAATTATGATGAGAGGAGACATGGAAAAGAAGGTATCTGGAAAAATACATGTGTGATTATTAATGGTTAGCTTAATTAGCAATTTGGGCGAGGTACACCTTTCAGTAACTACTTGAACGTAACAGCTGGTGAAGGCTAAAAAAATGGCTAGGCTTTTTCCGGGATGATGTTGTTAAGTTGCTAATACATACAGCTGGCTTTCACGTGCCTTTTTTGGTGCTCAGCTTTAGCAGCATCAGCCAATACCACAGACAACAGAGACAATAAAAGTGGCTGAAAAAAAACACCGAACTAATCAACAGGCTAAGTTAAAACTTAACCACAACACATGCTGCTTTTAATTAAGTCACTAGCAGCTGCATTCAGAGTCTGAGCCTCTGTTTTAAGGTCACTGATGAACAACGAGCTATCATAATGGCAAAATTAACCTCAATTTGGTTTACAATTCTATACACCATATACAATTTTATATTATATAAGCACTTCCACAGCCCCTTCAATACAGATTTATTTCATAATTTCTTTTTAGTTCTATTTAATAGAGCCATAAAGCTACATCTTCCCTCAACTTTCCACTGATGGAACACATTCGGTCTGAGTTTACTTTTGTGCTTGGTCTCCTAAATATAATAGTTTGATGTGGGTTGTGACTGCCCTAGGGTTTCCTCTGGACCCTAAGAACCCTTCAGAACCATTGCATCTTTGTAATATAATCTGACAGCACATAATCGTACAGTCTGTGATAGAATTCAGCCAAGACTTTAAGATTTTAGGATCATCTCGGCCAGTGTGACGTGTCATAATCATAAAACACAGCTGTAATCACATCTGTATGTAAAACTGGCTTTACACATGAAGGGGCACAGTGGAAAGTCAATAATTATTCATGCATTGTACTGCAGATTGTAACTCGCACAACCAACATCAACCTAAAAAGCAAGCTGTCATGGATTTAAGTTCCCTGCGGCTTTAAACTCTAGAGAGAAAAAAAAAATCACTCTCTTGACCTTGGGTATAACATGTCACAAATCATTAGCTACTCAATAAAGAGACAACAGCAAATAGTCCTGGCTGGAAACCAAGCTAAAATAGAGGTTACATGAGTTAAGAGTATGTGGCCTGGAATGGAAATAGTGTTTGGAATGAAGTAGGGGTCCACTCTCCACGGAGTGAGTGCGCAACGTACCATGAGGTAGGAGTGTATGGTGAAGAATGGAAATAGGTCTGTGCTAGGAGTTCATGATCCACTGAGTGAGGGAGTGTGTGAGTGTGTGAGTGTGTGAGTGCGTGTTGAGGTCAGCAACTCAATAAATAGCTGCACTGTATGTTACTGTGTGTGTAGTAACTCTCAGAGTGATGTCAGAAAACACTATATTGGTTTTGTTATCAAACTACGTTGAAAGTTGGAGGGTGTCCGGGACACGGTACAAGGAGATTTAAAAAGAATAAAAGAAAATCTATGGGGGAAAAAAACATGAAAAATGTATTCAGAATTGCTTTGTCCAGAAAAAATGTGTGGAGCTGCACATTTACAAGTTTACATGTCCAAACAGGATGTTAAATGGCAATACAGGTGTTTTTTTAATTAACCCTCTACTGCATGAATTATTATATTTACATAAAAAATATTTTTATGGATTTTTATTACTTTAATTAGTT
>CM074964.1:13944189-13955285 GCA_037577455.1 Pangasius macronema | reverse complement strand
TTTATTATTGCCTATACAAAAAAAATGGAGATAAATTAATAGTTTCCATATGGCAACGCCATGCAGTAAAGGGTTAATTTATTTATTTGAATCTATTGATATATCTAAAAAAGAAATAAATAAATAAAATCCTTAGCCAAAAGTAGATTTTTACAAATTATCATATTTTTTTCATAGCACATGGCAGCAACCAACATAAATAGATTTAAGTAAAAAGTAAAAATTCTGTGATCCTGCAGATTTATACTATTTTTTTTATATAGATGGATCCATTATACACACAAATTTACAGAACAAGATCTGTTATCAGCAGAGCTTCAGGATGAAGTGAAAATGGTGCACATCGCAAAAAAATAAATAAATAATACTAATAATAATAATTCAACCCCGAGCTGCTTGAGCGATGTGCTGGCGTATCGGGCTGTGAGAAAGACTGTAGAAAAATGAAGGACAGGTACAGAAAGGCTGACTCAAACAAAAGAGCTGACTCTAGTAAAAAAAAACTCTAACAAGCCAGGAGAAGGACAACAGGCACGACAATGTCAAACTTCAGCCTTGCGCTTCTAACTTTTGATTATTACAGCATTGGTGTATCTTTGGAAGAAGTTCTCGAGTTGTCTCCTAGTTTTCTAGGTGGCATTTTAAGGGTCAAAAGAGAGAGAAGGAGTGCGAGAGATACGGATGTCCTGAAAGAAGTCAGCACAAGAATGGAGCATTGCTGAAGTAATTAAGGTCTACCTAATCAGTTTGTCTAGCTCTGCTTTAATAGACCCGATGATCCAGGGTAGAATGAAAGCAGTGACCCTGCAAAGCAACAGGAAATGAAGTCCATGCAAAAAAAAACACAATAGAATGATAGTTCGTGACCTCGGAAAGGAGGGGTGGGGTTCTAAAAGGGAAAAGCTGCCTCCTAGTAAAAAAAGCCACAGCGGGGTGGTAGACTGGAACCACAGTGTTGTAAAAGCTTCCCATTGTGGTCATTCACTTTAGCTTATTAGGGGACTCTTAGTTTTGAGGACAGAGCCAGGAAGGCTGGGAAATAATGGGCCTTAATCTCCAGCCATGAAAAGCTTAGAGAAGAAATGGCTCTTTGTACAAACAGGAATATCGTAGATTTTTTTTAGGTTCACTCATGCAATGGTTTTGTGTACAAAAGCTTGTCAATGTCTTCTTTATGACTTTAAATAATGTGTAAGACCAAATGAGTTGTGCTGCATACATAAACATACATACATAAATCTTCAGAATGTCCTTCACAGACCACATAACTGTAGAAAATGCTCTCAAAAGCTCTTCAGCTTGGACAGTTTCTGTAGCAGCATTTCACTGCAAGTTTTGCTGACAACAGCGATCCACATTCAAGTGATGTTTGCCTTAGCAGGGGATTTCTGTCTCTTGGTCTAGCCATCCATCCATCCCTCAATCCCTCAATCCATCCATCCATCCATCCATCCATTCACAAAGCAGACACGAAGCATATTCACAAGATGAGTAAATACCACCTTGCAACAATCCATCTCCTCTGCATCACTTTCAGTTTGAATCGGTTTTCATGACGTCAGCCCCCTCAAGCTTGTAACACACTTGACATGAAGGAAAAGGGCCATCTGTGATCTTTAAATATTAATGCCTTTTTTAGATCAATAATCCAAGACTGCAATGTCAAACCGGAGGCCTTACAGGAGTGCCAAGACGACTCAGGAACCGAGAGCTTCCCTAGCCACGTTCCAGCACTGGAAGCGATGTTAGAATGAAACAAGGCTGGTAGGCCAGCACCAAAGAGAGGCTCATAAATGAATGAGCAAATAAAAAGAACAAATAAATATTTATAAAACATCTGCCGAGTACTAGACCTGAGGCTACAGAGGCACCGTCTTCCAACAAGAGTGCTGGTTAGTAAGCAGTTTATCGCCAGCCAGTTCAGGTCTCTCCAACCTTATTGCCAGATAACACATAAATAATTGCTGGCCAGTCTATGATGTTTATGTTCGAGTGCCCTGGCTACTGGAATGATCTTCAGCATGTAGGACCTAATTAAAAAAGTAAGAGCAGATCCCAGACTGGCTAATGCAGTAATCACGCTGCTTCCACGTTTCTGGGATTCATGTTTGGATCACAGCCGTTCCACTTAACGTCAGGAAACCCTGGTGTCTGGGTGATCTGTTGGAGACAACGATGTTCGTCAATTAGCAGCAGTGCAGTCTAGGCAATATGTAAAAAATATATCAAATATATAGGTTTCATAAATAGATGGGAAAAAAGGTCTTTCAGTGCACATGATGTGCAAAGTCCATGGCCAACTGTTACATTATTTCTGCTCCTGGACCACCTGGTTACATCGTTTTTCAGTACTTTATTATGTATTAGATTGTACAAATTCAAAGAAACTCTTTCAGGATGATAAACATATTTGAACCCATTCAAATAATTCGAATATATATATATATCAAAAGGTCCAATTTTCCTCATGCCTTATCTCTTCTACTGAACCGTGTGTTCAGACGACACTCCAATGGATTTGGAAAAGGGGCTTGAGTTCGCACACGAATAAAGGGGACATACCAAATACTAAGAAACGCTGAAATTCATGATGAAGATTCTAAAAGTTGTTGTCAATAATCTAATTTGTGATGAAAATTGTTAATAAATTAGACAAAAATGCAAAATAGAAGCATTTTAGATTTTTAGACCCAACTGTATATACAGTATACATGCATAATGTGTGTGTGTGTGTGTGTGTGTGTGTGTGTGTGTGTGTGTGTGTGTGTGTGTGTGTTTGTGTGTACATACTGTACTTACTCCTTTCATCATTCAGACATGTTTTATCCCAAGGTATTTACAATTATTAAGATGGATATGAGTTTATTTATATGAGCATTTACATAAGAAATGTTGTATTATCTAGTTATCTCAGGAAAAAAAAGTTTGTATCCTACGTATAAGGAGACTCACTAATGTGATCCTCAATTAATTGGCTTCCAATTGTATAATTAGCAAATTTATATATGGATTATATTGTCAGGTTTAAATTGTTTATTATTTCAATTACACATACATAGTTAATGAACATTTTGTGAATCTCTGTCACTCAAAGAAAGTAATCCAAAATTCCTAAACAAAATAATACAAGCCATTCAACTGGGACAAATGAAATGTCAGCGTATAAAAAAAAGAGTGTATCTGAAGTAGTATTACTGGAGGATTTAGCACATGCTGTGCTTAAGAGGTGCTTTTTCACCATTTAGTTGTCATTTTGTCATTTTCAGCTCTCTGTGAGCTTTGCCGTTTATGGACTAAGGGCATCGCTAAATGCAAATCAGCTGTGCTAATGAATGTGCCTCGTAATTTACAGGTGATTGGCATTTATCAAGCAAATCAACATTTTAGTTTGGTTTGGCCTATGAAAACATTTATGCACAACTTTACTAAAAGAGTGATAAATGAGGCCCAGTGTATTGTGAACATTACATTTCTTGAAAATTTTACTTCCAAGATCATTCAGAGAATTTTCTTCAGTGTTGCTGCAATACCTTAATTGTAGGAACGTTGGCACTAAAAATTTCCATTATGTTATATTCTGGTTAAATGGGAAACTTTTTGAAGCAATCCATTATTACAGGAAAGGTTTTTAAACATGGCAGGAATGTTACAGCCCAACCTTCTCAGAACCTGATGAATAATTACTGAACAGAAAGAAGAAGAAGAAAGAAGAAAGAAGCTTAACCATATTGCTGGGCAGTTGAGGGGTTAAGGTTCTTGCTCATGATCCCAACCTTCTTGTCACTGTCATAGAATGTTATCCACTGAGTTACACTTGCTTATGTGTTTCATACAGCCTTACTCGTTAAGTTGTTCTTTCATGCCATGAAATGGACCACTGACAGATAGCAGAGGTGACTGACAAGAGAAAATCCTACTAGTGGAAAAAAAAGTACAGAGGACATAATCACAGCAACACAAGAACAAACACTCAGCACTAGGTCAATCAGCAGTGGTGTATCATTTCAGATAAGACCTAAGTTGCAGTCTGAGACAATCCAGAGCATAGCAGTGCTGTGTGAAATACTAGCAAGAATAGCATCCAGTGATGCTGCTTTTGCACTCATTATGTTGTCATGTTGTGGTTTGCCAATCAGGCGACAACTTCATGCAAGCCATCACCAATCAGGTGCATGAAGTAACTACCATACACATAAGATAAGAAGCAAACCAAGTACTAAAGTGTTACTGATCGTACTCAGGAACGTCTGCAAGGATCCTCGAACCTCCAGATTCAGAGAGATAAACAAGAAACAGTGCATGGTAATAATAGATGTGGAGTTGAAAAGAGCAGCAGTGATTGATATAGCAAGCTCAACTAATGGTACTATCCAAAGAAGGCAATGAAAGAGAAATGAATGGAAAATGTGGAATGTTAAAACCAAGGTTTTTCAATTGGCAATAAAAGCACTTGTCCTGGTGACCTCTATCCTGGAAAAATGGATCCATTGGTCTTCAGAATCGAGAATTTCAATCTCAGTCCAGAAGAATGCAATCCTAGTAAGAGCAAGATCTTTAATTACTACCAATGCAGGGGTAGACAAATCACTAGCCTGAGCACCAAGGACAAGAAGATTACGAATCTGGGCTATTCATTTTTTTTATTCATAGTTGCCCAGCAGATAAGAAGTAGACTAGCAGTCAT
Organism: Pangasius macronema; assembly: GCA_037577455.1. Lineage (NCBI taxonomy): Eukaryota > Metazoa > Chordata > Actinopteri > Siluriformes > Pangasiidae > Pangasius > Pangasius macronema. Next base: position 13,950,601 of record CM074964.1, on the reverse strand, counting down.
TATTTGTTTCTTCTTTGTTTCAGCAAACAGCAAAAGAAAAAAAAAAACACTACTGATTTTCATAGAAGGTTTTTTGAATCCTACCATCTACTTCACCGCACATACTTGGTTCACTATTTGGGGTAATTAGCTTGCACGAAATCCAGGTTTTTCAGAATCAGGAAGACGCATGTATGTGGAAACACCGATTAAACTGAGCAAAATAAAAGCAGCAGCTTAAATCTGTAATATTGTATAACTCTAGAGTGCAGACAAAAAAGACATGTAGATCCATTTTGTCTTCTTTGTATTTTGTTAGTAGGATGTCTTCATGTAGATAGTCAGTGCATATGATCACTGGACATGGACACCTTGGATGGATGGATGGATGGATGGATGGATGGATGGATGGATAGATAGATAGATAGATAGATAGATAGATAGATAGATAGATAGATAGATAGATAGATAACCTGCAGTAAATATGGTGTGGTCCAAAAGTCTGAGACCACTGGTGATTTTTCTTTTCTAATTTAATACAACAATTTTCATTACAAATTATATTATTGACAACAACTCAAGTGAAAAGTACATGACAACGTGCACTCGAACTGGCATGGACTCCACAAGTTTGTGCGAAACGTTATGATCCATTTTAGATCAAGTCCATCGGAGTGTCGTCTGAATTTATGCTTCAGTAGAAAAGATTAGATATGACGAAAATCAGATGTTTTGTACAAAGCACTTAACATGGTCAATATCACACATTTGCTTACATTTAAATAGGGACATATATATATAGTGCAGAATAGTGAATATTAAATAATTAATAATTTCTTTTCTATGTGGTCTCAGACTTTTGGACCCCACTGTATATTTTAATAAAAAAAATGGACATTGTTTATATATCATGTATAAATCATTATGTATTATAGATCATACATTGGTCCTACATTCACCATCATTTTATATAATATCTTCTAGGATGCAGCACACAAACAGTTAACATAACACTCCATTTTGCCTTTTGCCAGCAGACTTAATTAGCCGCTGAAGTAGACTCTGACCTGAAAAGAGAATTTTAAGAATTGAGAGGTGTGAAAATTGCTCTCTGAAGCATTTTGCTTTTCGAAACCAGCATGACAAGTGCTTCAGCGGGAATCTTCATGGTGCTACGAGAAACAAAATGAAGCTCTGAAATGAAGGTGCTGTCAGAAGCGTTGACTGGTTGGGATGATCAAGGCTGAGCCTGTCTCTCTCAATGTGGGTGGTGGTATTGTCCATGGAATCACAAAGAGGGCCACCATCTGTGCTGAACAATCCACCTGCTCCCATCCTGGTGGTCTCTCGTGATTACGACATGCGGGGGGCTTAAGATCTTCCCTGCTGAAGTAAGTGTAAATGACCACTTAATTATACATTATGGTCCAGAGGTCCAAGTCTAGAACCAAATTTTGCGTGAAGTAGGAAAACATTTTAGCCACTTGATACTTTTTGTTTAAGAATAGCTCATTAAACTCATGTAAGTTATTAGACCTTTGAGAAATTCTTGTTTAAATGGAATTATATCTGATCGTCTTTATGTGGCAATTACTTCAATTTATGTTGATGCCGTACAGTATACTGTCCTGTACACCAGGACTTTAGCAGCAGATCCTGCAAGTCCTGTAAGTTGTGAGGTGGGGCCTGCATGGATTGGACTTGTTTTTCCAGCACATCTCACGGATGCTCGATAGGATTGAGATCTGGGGAATTTGGATGCCAAGTCAACACCTTGAACTCTTTCTCGTGTTCCTCAATCCATTCCTGAACAATTTTTGCAGTGTGGCAGGGAGCATTATCCTGCTGAAATGCATATTAAATCAAATACACACACACACACACACACACACACACACACACATGTATATATATTAGAAAACCTTTAGCTTTTCATAAATGATTCAATAAATAGTTGTTGATAGTGAGTGCAGATGTTTGGACCCCTCTGTGGATTTGTAAATGTGAGTGCATTGAGGTTAATTAATGATAAATCAAGAACATACAAATAATCCAAGTGGTTTTCTTTCAGATGAATGAAAAAGAACATACGCCTTACAGTTGTATTCATCTAAATTATTTACTTGTGTCTGTCTGGCTTCAGCAACCGTGACCAATTTAAGCCTTGCCTCTGGCAATTTTTACACCATCTCTTCACTTGAAAGCCTTCAAAACATCTCCAATCCCCATAGACACTGCCTACCTTAACAATTGCACAGCAGTGGCATAATTTATAGCTACGATGCATCCCATTAATTGATCAAAATAGGTAAAAATGGGCTTTTTTTTAAACTTTCCCTCCTCCCTTTCAAACTTGACAAAGTGGAAAAAACAAATGAGTAGTGAGCGAATATGGCTGGTGAAATGGTGGTCCAGACGATTCATGACAAATCTGTGCAACAGAAAGCCCCGCGAGGGCGCAGGAGTCGATAATAGGATGAGAGGTGAAGAAAAGGAGAGAGTGACCTTGCCTTATCAGTGACTTTATTACTTTTCCCTCACTGCAGGAAGGGGGTGGAAGTGGGCAGGTGTTTCAAGCAATGAAGCAGGTTCAATTTGATCTGCACCCAAGTCCGACCCTTGCAGTGCATCAAAACTTGATTCTAACAGGTGACAAAGTACAGGCACTTTCCCGCACCCCAGGGAGGGTTTGAATTAATGCCGCAGGTCAGCCACACTCCCACTGTAAGATGGTTGAAAATGGAAAAGCTGGGGTCAGACGTTGCCTTGGTTTGATAACTGCTGTCGCGGGCTTGTGGGAGCCGAGGCAATGATAAGGCAGTCCTTACAGGAACTGTGGAGTGAGCTGGTAGTAAAAAAAATAGCTGTGTTTCAGAGGGAAAGAATCTTAAGGCTAAAACAAGCTCCTAAATGGCCTGTTTAGTGAAAATCTTTAAAAACCTGGTGTTAATGTTAATTTTTTTTTCTGTCTGAGAATAACCCATAAAGCATTTAATGCCAAAAGCAGGTCCTTAGCATTTGGGAACATAAACGCTTTCACACCTGTTAGTCTGTTTGCCAAGACTGTATGAGAGCAAAACATTATACTTTTGGTTTGTTTGCTATTCATTTTGGTTTGGTTTCAAACTGTGCATAATTTAATAAACCAAATGGCAAAAATAAAAAAAAAATAATAATAAAAATAGCTGAGGGTGTTTAGGGCTGAAAATATGCTCATAAAATTCAAAATATTGGTCAGAAAAAAAAAAAAAAGCCTGCGGACATGCAAACACTTGCCAACGTTTTATTTATCTTTTTCCATCTCTGTATTTCTGACGGACTGACTGAAAGAATGAATTTTACATTTTACACAAAGTATGCTCCTTAATGAATGTTAATTGCTACTTGGGTTCTTTTACTAATGTGCAGTGTGAAAACAAACCAAACCTAAAAGCAACCCTTTGTACCAAAAGTATCAGTTGTGCTCTGAACTGGGCTCTGAGCTGGCAAACAGACTACCAGGTGTAAAAGTGTTGTAAGTCACTAAGATCAAATTATGAATAATCCTAAACACCTGCTTTGGGTGAAAAAGATATTGTGTCAGTTGTGTGAGTATCGTAATGATTGTAAAGCTGTAACTGAAGTTACATCACCTATTAAAGTACTGCAGTTCTGCCGGAGATCAAAGTTATGCAGAGAAGATGAACTGCACATATGATCCAAAAATCATGTCGTACATCAAACAATAAAAGCCCTCTCCACTCCCATTAACAATTCAGTCATTGCTACTGATGATGGCATTTTTCATAACTTAATATTGACAGTGACTTAGTGAGCTGCTGATTTACTGTGAACTCATAAGTGAAAACCATTGTATGATGTCAATTAAAAAAGTAATAAAATGAAAATGCTGATTTCATACTACATGGAAACAAAAAAAAAATCTATACTTACATATCAGACATATTTTCTCTGAGACGTTTCAAAGCCATTATGATATAATCTGTTATGTTAGGAGTACATAATTGAAACATAAAATACAAATCCTGTTATAATACACACATATAGGCTATGCTGACAGTTTGCCAAAATTACTGTATATCTGACGTGAAAATTAAGACGATTGTTTTCATGTATGAAATCAGCAACACTTTTATTTTCATTTTATTTCTTAACGATATTGAGCAATGGGATCTTAGTTTACGATGCCGCTACCACATTAGTCAATCATTGTCAATATCTGTTCATGAAACATGTCACCATCCATAGCAACATCGCTCCTAGTTGAGACATTTCTTCCAAAAAAAAAATAATAAATCCAATCAGCTATTTGGGAATAGGAGAAACTTTTATTTAGGAATTTTTATTTCCACTTAGAACAACTCTCCAGCTTATAGTTACTAATTGTGTATGGCTAATCATCTAGTTCTCAAACATACTGACTATTTCATGATGACCACTGTTGTTTTTTTCTCCTAGCATGTGATGCTACCTTCAGGAACATCTAACTGTTTAACTGTTTAACTGTTTAACTCAAAATCCGCACCCCTGACCAAAGCCTAACCAACACACAATATGTAAGGCGGGTTGAGAAAAAGGATGAAAGAACCTTCTTAGTCCTTTGGGGACAGATGATCCTCAGATATTTACAACCCTGGAGCAACAAAAGTGCATCTCTCTGACTTTATGATAATCAGCCCCATTGGATCAAGTGGCAAATCTTCTTAGTTTAACTCCTGGGGTTTTGTGCTATATCATAAATAAGGACAGTGATTAGCATAATCAGTCAATCCTATCTCCTGGGTTTTTTTAGGAGGTGAAGGGTGGGACATGGGCCTTTGGATAAAGAAAGATAAAAGTGTTCACAAATGATTATAGGCAATCTTAAGAAGGCGAAATGGGAATACGGATGCTTTAGGCTTGTTTTTGTTTTTCTTCTTCTTCTCAGAACTAGAGGACTGTTTGGTTTTAAATGCCCAGATGAGTCTCTTGTAAATGGGGGACTGGGAGCGAAGCTGAGCAATCCATCAAGAGTTCACTTAAACCTGGACCTTCATAGCGTTTCAATTCGAAACAATTTCACAGTGGTACTGTTTAAATACATGCCAGCTTCACAAAAAAGTGTCCTTGTTTCGCCTCTCAAACTCTGAGCTGTAGTTAAATCAGTTATACAGGCGAATTCCACTGGGTTAAGCAACTGAGGAGGAGGAAATATTTAAAGGCATATCAATAAATTGTGGTCAGTTTGAAAATGAATTTTTAAAATCAAAGTGAGGGATGGGGAAAAATTAATTTAATGCTTTAAAAAATGTGATGGATATTAGCATGTATCATCTAATAATGGACTTTAAATGTAAGTTGTGTAAGGAATAAAAATGGCAAGGCATGCTAGCAAAATAATGACGCCTAATTAAAATGCTTACCCTGAAGTTGATTATTTTCCTATAGTAGCTCATCCAAAAGTGCTTTATTCTTCCTGTACCACAGCAATTTTCCAATGCAAATAAATTTTATTTATTAAAGAACTACATGTATTTTTTATCCTTTGATAGTTACATTTAGCGATGTGGAACAACCTCAGAACAAGTGAGTTATTATTATCATGTACAGTGTAGCAGCTATAAACTGTTGTTTCATCACCCTCACAAAAATGCACCATGTCATATTACCAAGAAACCTCAAAGCCTTCTGTCCTGAAGACTTTCCCGTGTTGGAAAACTTGCGCTGCACTGACACTGGAGACTCCTTTCAAACATGCTAAATTAACCTTTCCTTACAGAACAAGCGCATTAATAGAGTGTTGTGGTGAACTGGGATGTTTGGATGCTGTCGCCCCCCCACTCTAGCATGTTCACTCAGGTTTGTCGAGGGTGGGATGGCTGGCTGCCTTATGTCCCAGGATGCCCTCATGTCTGTGTTAGCTTCTGGCTCTCCATTTTAGTTATGCTGTCATAGCTAGTCTTGCCGGAGTCCCTGCTTGCACTCTGCATGCAAAGTATATTGTGCTTAACCATTAGAGGACAGAGCTTATCTAACAATCTCTTCCTCTCTCTCCATCTCTCTCTCTCCCTCATTCTCTGCCGAGCTACACATGCCACTTCTGAGATGCCAGTGATCCCGACTCCTTCTGCTCCTCCTCGCTGCCTGACCCATCCTGATGCCGCTTCTGCTCCTCCTCGCTGCCTGACCCATCCTGATGCTCCTTCTGCTCCTCCTCGCTGCTTGACCCATCCTGATGTCCCTTCTGCGCCTCCTCGCTGCTTGACCCATCCTGATGCCCTACTTCTGGTTGAATTCTCATTGGTTGAGTTCGCTCGCTGCTGCTGGGGGTGGCTCTATATGGACAGCCTGAAGAACCGTTTGGATTGCTGGGGATGGTGCCAACTGGGGGCTGTGGAGATGGCTTGGGGATCACATATGGGGAGCTGTACTGTAATGGCTTGGGACTGCGATT
>CM074964.1:13927722-13944089 GCA_037577455.1 Pangasius macronema | reverse complement strand
CACAGTGATAAATTCAAATATTTACAATATATTTTTTGTGAATCCATTTATTTCTGTAAAGCTGCTTTGTGACAATTCATATAAACCTTGCAGGCAGAACTACTCTCACAGCTGCTGTTACAGAAAAATCATCAACACCTTGAGCATTCAATAGTACTATAGTATACTGAATTTTAATAACATTAATCAGTTAGGGACACTGAAAATTTGTTAATAACAATTTAATAACAATTTGTTCATTTGTCCATTGTAGAATGATGTTCACTCTAGACTTAATTTCTCAACTCTACGACACTCTCCTTCACTTCGACTCCAAAGCTTCGTACACGTTCACGTTCGTGACACTACTCTCGTTCGGTGCTTCCTATGGTTTTCGGGAACCTATTTCCACCACACTCACCTCCGTTTGACCTTCTTCACAGCAAGCCCAGGAGCTAACATCCATCCATTCCTGTGTAACCGTTAAGCTCATGCTGAGAACTGGGCCATGCCTACATGAGCATTCAAGTGAAAGCACCCAAAGCATTCTATCCAAAAGCACATGCTTAAAGTATAATTGGTAAACATATTCCATGACCACAACCTTGAACCTTTAACAACCAAGTTGTTTGGAAGTACATTTTCATTAAGAATTAAAAAAAAAGTACTTTACAACAGTAAGTGTGGAATGTTATATCATATATAGTGAATGGCAAAGTCTTGAAGCAGGGAGAATGCGCTAACTGAATCTGTAATGTCTTGCATTTTCCCAGTAGTTTGCAGTCTATGCTGTTGCCGTTAATAATTCAAGAACATTTTGTGATTGCTTGAGCCAGCCTGATCAAATATTCTCATTTATTTATTCAGTGCATTGCTTTTCTGCAAAACAACAAAACAGCTTAAGCACATTTATCATGTTTTTATTAATCCATGACATGGGACTGATGAAAAGGTGATGCCAAGAATAGGTAAAAATAGAAGTAAAGCCTCTGTCAATATGGTTGTAAAGGCTACATATGATTTGTGATATGTCAAATAATATGCACTGACCAGATCCTGTAACTGTATATGCTTGACAACAATTTAATTAAATAAAAGTAATTCCAAGTAGGAATGAGGATAGGATTATCAAAGTGGAACATTTTCACAATGTCTCAAGTCAAAGACATTGGTATGCTGCGTTCAAGGTGTTCAAGCAAGCAGGTATGATAAGGTGGGTGTTATAAATTCCCCTCGTTTTCAGTGTACTCCATTTGCTTTCGTTATGACACATGCTTTTGTTTTGGTTTTGGTCTCTGCTCATGTCTTGACATTGGTGGATTCTCCTAATGTGTTCACCTGTTCTGTGCCCTGTTGTTTCTGTTTCTTAAGTCTTATTGCGTGTTCATGTCATCAAGTCTGAGTCTTGTTTTTTAAGTTTTCTCTTCTGTATTCTATGTTTCCTAATTTTGATCCTGGTCCATTTCCCTGATTTTCAATTACACATATTCCTTGTTTGATTCAAGTTGCTTGTTCTTTCACCATGAGTATGATTATTGTATTCACCCCAATGCCCAATGGCCAATGCACCACATGCTGAGCATACACACTTGTGTTCTGCCTTCACTTGCCAAACATTACAGAAAGATTGCACTTTGTGAGTGCTTGATTGCTGCTTCTCCACTTCTCACATCGAGCTAGCATAAAAAGCTATACACTATATGTCAGATTAGGTTTCAGGCATTAGAATGAGCTTTAGTGCCCTACCATTTAACTGCCAACTATAACATACACAGCAGAAAGTACAGGCTAATTAATTAACCAGAGTCCTACCTTTTATAGCAGTAAGTGTAGATGTCTAGGATGTCTGTTGATGACTGCAATTATCTTGCCAGAATTCAGCCACTCTGCCAATTCCTATTTCTCTTGCAGCTTTTAAAAAGGAAGACATACTAACCTTGATCAGTTGTAAACTGTTCGGCTAACAATTATACTGCTACTATGTTGCTAGCTAATAGCAGTTTTGATCTTGGTCATTCAGGTACAAGAGTTCAGTTTACCTCAAATAACAGTAAAGTTGGTCGGTCAATCATGTATCACTTCGCTTTGCTGCAAAGAGGTCCTAGAAGGTGCTACATAAGACAAACAAAGAACAACACAGAACTACAAGGGACTACTAAATTTACATAAAGTGCACAAGTGAAAACATGTGCAGACAGCACAAGACAGTACAATGACTCCTGGGATAGACAACGGGCACAGTAAGTCCCAGTGCAGCACCAAACAGTGCACAGTTCTATTAGAATCCACTGGTGAATCCAGTTACAATAGTGCAAAGAGTAAAAAAAAAAAAAGCTTGATTTCTGTGTTTGGGGTTTTTCTTGGTGTTACCGATTTGTACATGAAATTACTTGGCATAACTGCTTCTTATATAGTCCTGAATAGGACTTAATCAGGAAAATAAATCTGAAAACTTTTAAAGGAATGTAAGCTCACCAGAGAAGATATAGCCAAACGTAAGAAGCAAGGTTGCCAGGGTTGCAGTTTTGGTATAGAATTAGGATGCTTTGTCTTTGATTGGGTGTTGCATAAATGATGCATAAATAATATTATTTATATAAATACTTTGAAGAACACTTTGTATTTTAACTATGAAATAGCATATGAAATAGAAAGAATGGAATTTTACTACATGAATACTTTGTTGTGCGTTAGTGATGTAGACTTCAAAGTGGCCAGTAAGTGCAAACTCAGTGCAGTTTTGAGGATATGACAACTGAAATAACAACTCTTTACAACCGTACTGAGCAGAAAAGCATCTCATAACTGACAACACACCGGAATTTGAGGTGGATGAGCTACAACAGCAGAAGACCACATCGAGTTCCACTCCTGTCACCAAGAACAGCGATCTGAGGCCAGAATGGGCAGAGGCTCAACAAAACTGGAAAGGCGCAGTTTTTAATTTTTTTGTTTTTCACTCCATTCTGTGTAAACTCTAGAGACAGTTTTACAGGAAAATCCAAAGAGATCAGTTTCTAAAATACTTCAAACAGCCTTTGGATAATTACATGAATGAACAGGTATGCAGGTATTTCGAATAAATTGGCTTCATTAAAAACAACATATGATACTTTGAAAAATATTCCAACATATTTGGCAATGGTAGTCAATGGCAATGATTTTAGAGTTTAATACAGGTTTAGGGAGGGCTTTAAATCTATTTAAACAGTATATCTTAAAACTAAAAATGGTTTGTTTATTTAATTTGTTTGATGTCATTTCTTGGCCATCTGCAGTAATGTCTTCCATGCTGTTGCATGCTGGGGGTTTTTTCCCCCCTGCATTGGCTATCCATGCGATTTCAGGGTAATCATCTGTGTGTAGGTATGCCACTGTAATGGTTTGTTGTTGGCCTGTGTTTATGCCTTCATGTTGATTCATGTCTGCCTTTTTTATTCAGTCCACTGGCTTTTGGCTAGAAAATGTAAGTGTAGTAGGAAAGAGTTTAACTGTTCCTTTATCTTTACGAAATCTCAAATTGTGGAAGACAACAAGACGTATATGAGAATAGAAACCTGACATAAATGTATCATCCATTCACTCGTGGATATCAAATGATAAAAATGCATCTCTAACTTCAAGCCCTCTGACTCCCAGCTGTAATACTATGACACCCACAGTCCAGATCAGTTAATGGTGAAAATGTGTAGCCATGTCTGTGTACAATCGAATCAAACAGCTGCTACGGACCAGTGTTGAGGACTCTGTGCTCTTCGTGTAATCTTTTGATGTAGACCTAATCGATCTGAAATCTGCCAAGCGAGTTGGCCAACATTTTACAGCAACACAACTTCTCAGAGTGGAATAGTGTTACAAATTGCAAGAACCATTTTGATTGTAGGTATAAGTATGACGACAACGTAGTGGGTTAAGGGGAGCAATCACCCCGAGTATTATACATAAAAAAATTTGTAAATTTTCTTCCCACTCAGTCATTGCCAATTCCCACCCTATTATGTAAATCTGGGGTTCTCAAAGCTTTTGCAGCCAGGGACCCCTATAAATAAATACCATGGATTCCTTAGTAAATGTTTATGAACCTATTCAGACATTTAAATGTGTAGAACAATATTCTGGCTATATATTAGCCGTTATATCGAAAAATAAGGACCAGAAAGGTAACCCAGTTTCAACTGTAAAAAACTCATTTCCAAACCTAACATCGGATTCAATTCAAGTGACCTGTCAAAACTTAATAATAAATATAATAAATTTTATAATGGTGTGTTGTGATTTCCATCACAGTAACAAATAAGTAAGAAAGAAAGAAAGAAAGAAAGAAAGAAAGAAAGAAAGAAAGAAAGAAAGAAGAGACCCGCAGTCTTCATGGACCCCACTCCGAGAAGCACTGCTCAAGAGGTCACCCACCATCCCTGCCGGCCACCAAGAAGGGAGAGAGCTAGCACATGCTTCTTCCAAGACAGGTGAAGCTACTGTCACTGTCTCTTTCAAACTGCCACACACACACACAGCATCACAGGGCAGCTGAACACACATGGAGGAGAGCACCATCTAGTCTATTCTGCTTACATGAACAGACACCTGTGATTTGCTTATTTTAACACTGTTTGAGTGGTAGAGGGAAAACAGTGCTGTGTTCATGACAACTGGGAACTCACTATTTTCCAACTCAGAATGTTGACACAACCTCAACTGTTTAAGGTTGGGAACTTGCACGCATGTTTGACTGCTGCTCGTTTTGCTACTGTGTGGATACAAAAGCTGACATTTTGCCATTAATAGTCCTGAAAACACTCTTGCACAAAACAAATTAACCTTTCAATTGCAATTATCCTCCTGTATTGTCCGATTTTAAGGCATATCATATCCAGGTTGGATTTCAAAAGTCTGCTGAAAAGGTTTAAAATGCTACAATTTCTTGTTAATTTGCACTACAGATGTCGCCATGCTCTCTACTGAATTATAGAATTTCTCTTGAGAAAGCTCTTGAGAAATTTGACTTCCTGAGTAGGAATTATAAGTTGGATTGCCAATTACAACGATTTTTCATTAACGAACTCACAAATCAGAAACTTCTAAACTGCCACTTGTAATTAGACAACATAAAAAAACAGCAGAAGTTTCATCCAGATTCTATAAATCATCCAGATTCTACAAATATCCAAATTAAAAATGCCCCAACCCTGCACATTATCAACGCTTTCTTTGGGTAAACTAGTTTTGCCTCATCTGTATTTGTATATTGGAACATATTAACCTGACAAAATAGTCCTTGCTTGTTACAATTAGTTTTTTTATACATGGAATTGGTTGTTGGAACTATTTAAAGAAATACATTCTTGGGAAGAAAAAAAAATGGATTCAATTTAGAAAAGTAAAGGGTTCTTTTGTTTGTTTCTCTGAGTTCTGTACAATCACGTTTCCCTTTTAGAAAGAGTTCAAAGTAAGGATCTTGAACTGTCAAAACAATCCTTGAGCAACCCTTTTTACTAAGAGTATAATTCGGTTAAAATGCTGATGATGCGAGTAATGAAAAAGGAATAGTAAGCTTTGAGCAAAATTGTTATTTTACATTACCATGTGTAGATTAGTGGACCCCTAGTTTCAGTCGTAAGTCCATGTGATTGAGAAATTCAATTCAATTAATTTCCTACTTTAGGAAAACTGGCCCTGTATTGCATTCAGATCTTTTTCAAAAACCACCATTTTTTGACTATTGATTATCGGTTTTATAGGGCTGTGTCTAAGAAGTATGTCAGTAAAATGCCTATAAGGCTCATTGCTGAATACTACACCTTTAAGATGTCAGTGGAACAACATTTTATGCACTACTGCTATACAGGTCCAAATCCACACCATCTACCATGTTCAGTGTCTAGAAAAGTCAGCAGCAAATATCCATGTAATCCCATCACAGCATCATCAGCATCATCTCTAGAGGAAGCCATGAGAAAAAGCTTGTGAATCAACAGCTGAGACAAAACTGAGTTTGATGGGTTTTAATGCTGCACAAGCTCCAGGGAGTGCGATGCTATCAGAGGCCAGAGGCTTCTGTGGAAAAAGATCAGCACTTAGACAGCTGAAAAGGAGGGAAAGCAAGAATCCACCAGAAGCTGAACGAGTGAAAATGCTGGTTCAAGAAAAAGGGGCCATTTTCTGACAAGAAGGTGCCCAATTTTCCCAGACAGCTGGGATACACATGCCATATGCCAATCAGGGACCGTGGAGAGGATGGCGCAAGGAGGGAGGGATCGACATGCGGAATGCGATGACTCGTCAGCAGGGGAATGCAAGTCGTTGAGAAATCTCCCTGAGCCGTGAAACTTAATTAAAGATTTTCATGACAAAAGTCTGGCGAGATGCAAGAGGGAAAATGATCGGGAGAGGCGGGCGGTTGGGCAATGTGCCCAAAGAGATAAGGAAAGGAGCGAGGGCAGAAAAGTCGATGAGATAGAAAGAGAGAGAGGGAGAGGAGGAGGAGACAGTGGCGCCAGTGAATCATTAGTCAAATAAAACAAGTTTCCACTCAACCCCAGCGCATATAATACAGCGAAAAGATTACACTCATATCGCATCTCGACGCAAGCAGTTTTTAATTGACGCGTCTTCATTTGATGTGTCAGCGAAGATAGAGCACCGGGCCACACTAAGAAATGAAAAAACACCCCTCCGTCCATTTGTAATTTGTTCCTGTTTATCACCTGATCTGACCTCCTATTGACATTCACATGAATATACATAGCTATCTAAACGGAAATCTGAGCACTCCCGAGGTATAGCTTCATGAATAACGCAGATTTGTTCTAAGAAGAGGACATATTTCCATAAGGTTTTAGTCAGGTTATTATTTTCAGCTATTTGGAGGAGAACAACTGCATTCAGGCTAAGCTCCTGCCCTTGAAAGATGGCTTATGGTGATTTCTGATGACTTGCACAAGTGACTTGATCTCCAGGCAAAGGATGAAGCAAATTTTCAATGATTAAACATTTTAAGTACTATTCAGATGAGATACATTTTCCAGACCTTACTCAATGTCTGTAATGTTGCCAGAGGATGTCTGTGGTACTTATCATCGATTGGTATGGGATAAGCATGCAACTAAGCTTGAGTGTTTTTATACTGAAGAAAAGGCACATAGCCTTTTCTCACAAGATATTACTTTTCTATATACCATTATATTCAAGATATATTTTACCCAGAGTTGTTTCTACAGGTCTAGGTGTTTCCTGAGCAGACCTACAAACAACCAACAACAACGCCAAAAAAAAAAGCACTATACAAATTGCCCGAGCACTATAAAGACCAAGGATGACGAGTGAAAATGAATGAATGTGGATTGGACAGAAATCTATATGCCATCTGTTTCAATCAAACCAATTTGTGTGCTCGGTGGAGTGATTGTAAATGGCTTCAGACAGAGAGATGCTTGGAAATCTGCTTGGAAATGGGACAGAGAGGTGTAATGCAAACATTCAGTACAACCCAAGGTGTATCTTCATTGTCAGCATCCAAATAGGAATGATTGACAGGTTTTCTTGTTGAAACAAATTTTTAACAATTAGTATTTATAAGTATTTCACAGCGGTTAACCACCTTACAGTACGATTTCCCAACGTTTCCTCGTAATTTAAGGTATTTGTTACATTCTCAAATGAAACTTAAATTATCTGGATCTGTCCTGTGAAACCACACAAAGTCAAACTGGTACTAATGTATAATGCCATGTCTCAGCAAAACAGTGGGACAAATGAAAGAACCAGGGCGCTAATGATGAGCATTTGCACAGACACATGCCAGCTAGGGTTGATTAGATGCCACCATCTCTTAACACAGCGTCCATGACATTTCTCATGGCAAAGGTAGAAGGAAGTCCGAGGCAAGCCCTGGAACATTGAGCAAGCTGGTACTGAGCAAATTATGGCTAATTAGTCTCTCCCACTGCCTCCACTCATTAAACAAGATGAAGGACATATCCTCCTGACAGGCAAATTACCTCAGGCATAGCTGGCGTCGCCTTTTAAAACTGAATAGTCAGGGACATATGAGGCCACATTTTTACACGGTATACATGTGCACTTTCTTGATTAGCCTCACGAGTGATTACTAGCAAGAGGATGTTAGTGCAGAAACCATGACAATTACCTGTTCACAAATGAGTCCTGAGGGACATGTTCAAATGAGTAGTGCTATAAATAATTAGGCATACAAATAAATTGATGTGTGTGGTGGATTTTAGAGGGGGATTTTAGCTTACTAGTGCATGACATTATGCTTTTAGCAAACACAAATTGTTAACATGGGATCCGAAGAGATGCAACAGCAACCTAAAATGGTGGCTATCGCTGTCCTTCTAAATTCTGTGCAGAAAAGCCTTTACGCATTCATGTAACTGTTTTTTTTATCCACCAGGGCTTCTATATAAAGCATATTTGTATGAAATATGGTAACATAGGATCTGGGATGTTTGTTTACTAACAGAGAGACTTTTAAATGATGCAGAGTCTATTTTATATGCAAAAAAGCAGCGCCTTCTTTTTTGAATCAAGGTTTGAAGAGCTGCCATTTTCTGAGCAAATAATCTCTGTAATGAATGTTTGTGTTGCTAATTTGGGATTCTGTCATTATCTCAATGGTTTTGTTTAGCACATGTTATGTTTATTGTTCTTTATGGTTCATGTAGGATGTACTGCTGTAGCCGTAGATTCATATTTTAGGCTGACAGGAGTGATGTGCTCCTGCTGTGACCTGATGTGGACCTGATGTGATCTTCTGCTGTTGTAGCCCATCCTCCTCAAGGTTGTATATTCTGAGATGCTGTTCTGCTTACCACGGTTGTAAAGAGTGGTTATTTCATTTTAACTTGAATGAGTCTGGCCATTCTCCTCTGATCTCTACCTGGAGAACTGCCACTCACTGGATGCTTTTTATTTTTCTACACCATTCTTACGTAAACTCAACAAAAATCACTGTTGTGTGTGAAAATCCCAGGAGATCAGTAGTTTCCAAAATACTCAAACCAGCCGATCTGGCACCAACAGCCATTCAAAGGTCAGAGAGACTGATGTTTGATGTGAACATTGAACGAAAATCTTGACCTATATCTGTGAGATTTTATGATTTTATGTGCTGCTGCCACATGATTGGTTGATTGGGTAATTGCATGAATGAGCAGGTGTACAGGTATTCCTAATAAAATGCCCGGTTGACTGTACATATATAGGCCTCATTCTAAGTTTATACGAAAAACTGAAAGTCAGGTCTCTCTAAAGTTCAATTCTCCACTGATTGTCTTGATATTACATTGGTTATAGAAAAGGTGTCATTGAAAATTAACGATTTAGTGATTTTATTCTATTACTTTTTATTCCAACATCTCATTCATCATTCATCACTTAAAAGTATTTATGGCATTCTTGCTGGCACAGGAACAATCTGACAATGATGTTGAAAAGGCTTTTATAGTTCTTTCATCCTTCGAAAAGCAGAGAGCTTTTCTGAGAGAGCTGCACTTCATAAAGTTACCTTTCATGTTGCTTTTGCTCGTATGCTTTCATTTGTATTTGTATTTGCGTTTGTCTGATTTGTCTTTGTGTTTAGACAGAACATCTCTTTGTGCCCTTGAGACTAGTTTAGAAGAGGTTAGGGAGTCATTATGCTACAAGCTCCCTCTCAGAAATGTTGAAGCAGTGAACACCATTTAGCTGTAACTGTAACTGTCTGATCTGAGAGAAACCCATCTGGCAAAGAAAATTAACTGTAGGAACATTGAGAGATTAGATCAAAGCATGAGCCTGAGCTTGTGTATACTACGGCCATACAGCTGCTGTCTCTGTTATCTTTAGAGTTCTCTTATTGGTGTAGGTCACAGCTTATCACTTTGGAACATTCTCAAGATTATTGGCTAATATATATAATCGTAGTGTGCTAATCAGTAATGCTTTACTTACAGACAGCTTTCATACGCCAATGTGAATCCTTTGTACATAAATCCTTCCTGACAACTGACATAAAGCTACATAAACAATCATAAAAGGCTTATTCACATAGAAATAAGATGTCATAAAGACTGCCTTTAGAATATTGATGTTAAGTTGACATAACACCTGATTTTTGTTGGCATAAGCTAGAGGTATAACAGAATCAAATGGTGTGGATTAATTTTCTATAACAACACTCTGATAGGCTTCAACATAAATGATAGGTTTATATTAATGTGCTCATTCTAATATGCTCTTGCTTCTATAGTAACAGGTCATACACAAGGACTTGTATGGCATAAGGAAATGTATAATCACTGATATGATAAGTTCAGGTCCGCATTGGGATGTATCAACAAAATCCAGCATTGGGCTGTATCAGTGAAATTCAGCATTGGGATGTATCATCAGAATCCAGCATTGGGCTGTATCAACGAAGTCCAGCATTGGGCTGTATCATCAGAATCCAGCGTTGGGCTATATCAACAAAGTCCAGCATTGGGCTGTATCAATGAAGTCCAGCGTTGGGCTGTATCAATGAAGTCCAGCATTAGGCTGTATCAGTGAAGTCCAGCATTGGGCTGTATCAATGAAGTCCAGTGTTGGGCTGTATCAGTGAAGTCCAGCGTTGGGCTGTATCAACAAAATCCAGCGTCGGGCTATGTTAATAAAGTCCAGCGTTGAGGTGTATCAACAAAATCCAGCATTGGGCTGCATTGGTGAAATCCAGTGTTGGGCTGTATCAACAAAATCCAGCGTTGGGCTGTATCAATGAAGTCCAGCGTTGGGCTGTATCAATGAAATCCAGCGTTGGGCTGTATCATCAGAATCCAGCGCTGGGCTATGTTAACAAAGTCCATCGTTGAGGTGTATCAACAAAATCCAGCGTTGGGCTGTATTGGTGAAATCCAGCATTGGGCTGTATCAATGAAATCTAGCATTGGGCTCGATTTCCTATAACATCACACCCTGTCGTGTTTTTCCTTAAACAGTATTGCCATAGACTTCCATAAAAATTATATAAATAGTAATTATTAAACTCACTTTCCACTTTCTTACATTTCAAAAGTAAGAAACATACATAATTGAAATTGAAAATAAATCAATCTTTATGTCTATTGAAACAAGTCTTATAATTGTTTATATAGATGTATATCATTTAACAAGAAGGGCTTATGTAAGTGCCATATGAAAACTATCCTTAAGTAAAGTGTTGCTTTTTCTTTTATAAAAGTTTCTCAGGCAAAGACAATAGAAAGTTGCACTGTAGGCACCCATCAACAGGGTTCCCGCTGCTCGTATGTCTCAAACATCACTCGTCTGGCAGACAGAAACAAATAGGATTCAGATAAATCAATGCCTTTCTGCTTCATGCTATGGTCTGCCACCACTTTTCTCCAACTGGTGACAGTGACCAATTGAATGTTAAAATGCCCGTTCGTCCTTAAACAAGTGGGGCAGATTGGATCTTTCAGCTATTGATAGACTTCTCTCCACTGTCCAGGGAAATCTTCCACTTAGTAACACAGAAGCAAGGCTAGGCTAGCATCACGTAGTCCTTAACTGTGAATTTTGCTCTTTAAGATGCTATGGTCATCTTTTTGAGAGGAGATGATCAATTAAACTTCACCCAAATAACAAAAACAACAATGTTTGATGTCTTAATTAGCCAAATGCTTGCATGGCATGTCTATGTAGTGCAGAAGTTCATGTGATGCCATACATTAACTCTAAAACAGTTTATTCTTAAACAGTGGCCAGGTTCCCCTGATTTTTCCAGTAAAGCAGGCAGGCTCAGAATTAGCTTGCTTGCAGGCAGATATGAGGCTTTTGCCCAAAACACCTTGTTTCTCTGGAAACTTTGAGTACTATGCCGAATTTTCTCTACATCCACAATTATTACTAATGCACACTACAGTTATTTCCCGGTTGTTAGTTGTTTTCTCCATTAATTTTGGTAGCTAGCTAGGACAGCTAAACTGGCAGAACATTTATGAAACAAATGAATATATATTCATACATGCTCATAACCTTCACTGCTAACACTAGCCAGTTATCTAACATGCACAAATATGAAGTTATAAGTATTTCTGACAGGATTTTAGCAATATTCTTAACAGTTCATAATCCTCACTGATGATGAGCTAACCTGACACAATTTCCATGAGGATTTTTAAGTCATATTCAAAAAATATATATTTATAATCTAAAGCAAGTTAATTTATTATATGTCATACATCATATATCAACTATATAGTTAACCTGAACTAACCTGGAAGGATTTCTGACTCTGGAAGGTTTTTAGTAATATTCATAACCGTTCATACTTCTAACTGTAGCCTGCTAACTGTCATGTGCTAACCCGATATGATTTGGAGAGGATTAAGCCATATTCAAAAATCTTCACAATTTTCACTGCTAAACCCAGCCTACTAGCTGCCATGTAATAACCTGTCAAGGTTTTAATAATATTCATAATAGCTCATAATCCTCACTGCTCTGAAATATCTTAATAATAAAATATCTTCCTCTAAATAATTCCATAACTTGTCCTCAATGGCCGTTGACCACACTTCTGAGAGATTCATTGGTTTTGGCGTGGCTCAGAGACTTTTGTGGTGGACAAATTGGGTTTGGGCATGGCACTGTAGTTTGAGCAGTAATAGCCTGTTCCGCTCTGGAGCGATCAAGCGATAACATTACTTTTTTATGATAGATTTGCTTGATCCATTTCCCTTAAGGATAAAAAGTTAGAACAAGCGGGCAGTGATATCATATCAGAGGTTTAATGCAAAACCATTCTCCTCTCCTTTCAAAGCTCATGAGCTAATCACACTGCCACTGAACTACTATGTAACTCTCTCATGGTTTATATCTTCACTGTAGTTGTCATAATCCCTGTAGAATGGTGTATTATCACTCACATACAATTGGCTGCCAAGATATTAAATCCACATTAATTTAACCTTGCAATTTGAACGGGGTGCAATTTTACACACAGCCATTGTGATTTTTTTCCCCTTCAGTCTCATTCTTGGTTCTTCTTTCACAGCTCAACTCACGGCGTCTTGACGCTAGCCTGCGAAACTCATCAGCACTAATTAGTTCAGCATTGACAGTAGTGACAGATAGCAATTATCCTGAACTTCTTTATCCCGACTGACAATCAAGATGAAGCAGCTTGATGAAGAATCGAGTAAACCGTTTCTCCACATTGTAAAGGGAATGCGTAAGTTAGCTATTGCATCTCTGAACTTCTATCATTCTTGTTTGTTGGGATACTGACAAATGTGTGTATGGTTTGCTTTCACCAAGTGTCAAACTGTTCCACTGTAATGAGACAATTAACGTTATTCACTTCAACTTTCAGTGGTTTTAATGTTATGGCTGATCGGTGTACGGTAATACTGTTAAAATGCAAACTGAAGTCTCAAATCAGACTGTGTAATAAAATCTTATGCTAAGGTGTGAACAAACAAACAAATCCCCCAAGGCCATCCGAAGCCAACCACATACAAGTTCAACACAGATAGATTGTTCCCTGCCATTCGTAAATGTCAAAAGGACAGCATTTACAAATATGGTCAGGTACCATGAGACAACATTTTATCAACACGCAAATGAACAGCATGTGATATTTCCAACACATCGTGCAATATCAGCTCAGAATACTAATCAAGGCAGACATGTGCAGAGGAGTTTTCACTCAATCAAGCTTTGATGCGGCGGCGAGGCCGCGGATAGCGAGAGAGAGAGAGAGGGATCAAATCAGAAAGAAAAATAAGGATCAAAGCGAAAGAGCAGCCGAGTCAAATGTAATCTGTAAGTACACCGCTGTCTCAATCAAGAATAGACTCTGTTTCTTTCTGAACAATTTAGTTTTGTTAGGACGTTCCAGAGTGAAATCAGATGCTGTTTCCTTTCGCATGGATGCCTCTTGTAAAATTTGGGCATATTATAAATTCTGTCTCTATCAAGATTTTTGTCTCTTTACTGATTTACTAAAGTTGAACATATGAAGACAAGACTGTACTGATGCACAGTTAACCATAGTTGATCTAAAGAAATGAACTACTAGGAATATTCCCAGTTTTCCTAGTCTTAATCCTCATTATACACCATTAAAGAAAAATGAAATTTATATAATTTTCCACTTTTTCACAAAATTCCTTTTTTCCACTCCCAAATGTCGTTGGTCAGCCATAATTATTTTCCTATAACAACTCACTGTGATCCTTGGATAGGTTTTGGCTTTAGCTATTAAAGATGAACAAATTGTGGGTCATAGTCACTAAATAAACACACGTTTGTACAAAAATAAGGCAGTCAAATGTAATTCTGAGGTCACTATATCAACAGATATAGTAGTATTCAGTATAATCTATTGCAGTGTAAAGTATACAAGTACAACAATTTGAAATGCAGCACAAGATTTAAGGCAGAAATAAAGACTTGAAATGAAGTGATTTCTAATTCAAGTGGCATGTAGAATACCCTTAATATTTAAACGTATGATGAAATTATGATTGTTGTGAAACTGCTGATAATATAAGGTGAGAAACTGGAGAGAACGTCCAATGGGTACAGTCTTTAACCAGCCTTGTACAGCCACACGAAGAGAAAAGCACCTCACCTCCTAAGGTGAAATATTATCCCAAGCTTTTCACTAACGTTCTGATAACGTAATAACATGTGTTCTGTCCTTTATCACACTGATCACCAACACTCGTCCTTAAGATAGACCCTTCTGACAAATTCAGCCTCAGCCCTAATCAAACTCATGCCACATTATCAGTCTGCTTGATTAGCCAGATCAGCTCTGCAGGATTCAGGCTGGAACTGAGCTCTCCAGGAACAGGCTTAGTGATCACTACTTTATCAGTTCTTACCATACGGTTGAAATAATTGCACTGAGCTTGGAGAATATTGTGATGCTGCCTTGGTGGTATATTAGCCTTTATAAGCCTTTATATTTGCCATCTCATTTAGTTCCCTGTGGAAAGTTAGGGGAATCAAATTTAGACTCTGTCTTACCTTCAAAGCGTGCATTTCACAAAAAGCACCACCAAATAATGTACGATTTTAATTCACCATGATGCATGTATAAAAGACTTTTTTGTGTGTGCGCGAACTGGAATTTCCCTTTAAACGTATCATCTGTGCGAGCGGGATGCCCTGGAGCAATATTACACTGCTGTGTCTTCTGATTACCAACCCAGATGTGCCTCATAAACAAAGCAAAATGCCTAATTGTGCCTTCCTCAGCGCACGCCAGCATAAAAATAAAGAGTGCTCACAAGAGTGTGAGGAGAAGCGTTTATTACACATAAACCAGCCAGCTGTGAGCTGCGAATCGTTTCAGGTGGTGCAGGATTACAGCGACACACACACATTGCAGCGGAAATACGGTATTTTGAAGTGTTCACTAAGTAACTTAGAGTGCGTAACTGCATTGATAGTATGTGTATCTGAAGAGGTTGGTTAAAGGAGTGGGTAATAAAGCAAAATTTTAGATCATGATTCAAATTTATATTTCCTTATATACAACTGAATGGGTGTCAGACCACAATTTAGTGTTGAATAGTTAAATATTGGCGTTTTAATATTAATTGTTTTGACGTAGCTAGTCGGAGCTAACAATGTTTATTTGTTAGGATTTTTTTCACGGATAGTAAAGTATCCCAGGAATTTTATACATTTTTAAAATTTGCCCCATCAATCCTATATCTCATGATGCCACTTAAAAAGGAAAACCCTGTACACCTTCTCATTTATGCAGTTATCCACTCAGCCAATCATTTGGCAGCAGCGCAATGCATAAACTCAAGCAGATAAAAGTGAAGAGCTTCAGTTAATGTTTACATCAAACAACCCAAATCTCAGAGGAGAACGACCAGATGGGTTCAAGCTTACAGGAAGTCTACAGTAACTCAAATAACCACTCTTTACAATTGTGGTGAGCAGAAAAGCATCTCAGAACATATAATATGTCAAACTTTGAGGGGGAACAGCAGAAGACAGAAGCTCATGATGGGTTCTGCTCCTGTCAGCCAGGAACAGGGGCTATGGTGAGGCTATGGTGGGCACAAGCTGATAGAAAGTGGAGAGATGAAGACTGGAAAAACATTGCCTTGGTCTTTTTCCAATCTTCAACTGCCCAGTTTCGAAAGATAAACGAAACATGTTAACGTACAGAAAAAACCCTCAACACCTCAAGCTCATTTTGAAGAACACGAGCCCAGACCGTGCCAATTGACGACGTAAGCAGAACGTAAAAATGTTCTTTAATTACAGGTCTACTGTTAGAGGATCTTCATTGTATAATCTGAAATGGAGAACACGTTATCACACAGTCTGTTATAGAACTCAGCCAAGAGTTTATTGAGACCATCTCCTACAGTGTGACA
>CM074964.1:13880106-13917659 GCA_037577455.1 Pangasius macronema | reverse complement strand
TATATATATATATATATATATATATATATACACACATACATACATACACACACACACACACACACACACATATATACATACACACACACACACACACACACACACACACACACACACACACACAGAGGGAGGGAGAGATCAGCAATACCTAGTGACTCCCATTTTTATCTTTGGTTTTTCACCTATCATCTAAAAGCCTTAAACCAGTGTAATGTTAATAATTCAATTAAACCCTTTAAACTCAGAGTTAAAGTCACAAAATGCAAAGCATACAGCATACACAAGCATATGATAACTGATTATAAAGAAAGCACAGCAATAAAAATAAAAATAAAACCAGGCTACATTTAAAGGGTTTTACATGCAAATGTATACTGTGGCACCCGGTCCTGCAATCTCTCAACATCTGAACAGATTGTTACAAAATTCAAAATTGTCCTTAATAAAATTGTGGCTGTATCAAAAGCGTTATAAAATTAGACAGATACATTCTGATGGTGATGTTGATGAAGGAAACGTATTTTCCCTGGGTTGTGAACACCACCACAGATATTATAGTAATTTGTTGGTATACTTACCCCTTGTCTAGAACAAACTGCAGATACGTTTTTTTTTTTTTTTTTTTTTGTGTGTGTGTGTTTTTTTCTCCCCCCTGTCATATCTGATGTACACACTTCCGGACTATACATACAGTTATTTCCATAGGCAGAAGATTATTTAAAGAGGACACTTGCTGCATTACTGCCAAGGCAAAAACTGACATTCAACTGCAAATAAAGTATCATCATTACATTTAATAAATGATGCCATTGGTTAGAGAATGATACTTTATTAAAATATTCAGTCTTTATTTTCAGTTATTTTGAGTCAAGGCATACACTCGATAATCATTATTGAAAAGTAAAAAACAAAAAAACAAATAAAAACAAACCATAAAAGAGGATCAAATCATTTGAAAATTTTAAGCTAGACTGTGAGTCTTTCAAATCATTTAATCAAAACCATGTCAATGAGTACTAACAGGGGAAATGAGTAGCAAATGCCTGCTGTGAGATGTAGGTACTCAGACTCTGCCCATTTATGATTCCTTCAAAGGGCAGCAGCTACATCATGCCATATATCCTTACTGTAAATCGAGACGTACATAAAACCCAATAATGCCAGAGTTTCAAGCATTTAAAAAAAAAAATAATAATAATAATCAAAATGGCACAATGATATCTCCATGTCTCGGTCTGGCATGAATCTCTATAAGGACAGAAACACACATCCTCAAACATTTATCCAGAACATATCCATAGCATAACTCATTTCCATTAGTAGGGATATAAAAGATTTTCAGTGTTGCTTTGCCACCCACCAAAAAAAAAAAGAAAAAGAAAAAAGAAAAGAAAAAAACAAAGAAAGAAATCTAGCAACCCTCAAATATACAGTGGATTAAACAAAAAGGTTCTATCCCTCTCAAGGTTTTTGGCTACCTCTTATTATGCTCATCTTTACTAGACATGTGAATAAGGGTAAAACAGTACAATTAATGTTAAAAGGCAAACCTTATTGAATCAAACAAGCCCATAATTGTCTGCACAACTGTACCTCTAGGTCATGTTTTTTTTTCCTTAATTGTAGAATGTCACTATGAAACACTTGCACCTGCAGTCACTGTACTTATTGTCTTTATGTATTATCCAAAGAGTTCAGAAGATAAAAAGAGTGCTGTTAGGCAAGTAGTTTGATTTTGAAGTAAGTCAAAAAGAAATACAAATGATAAACAAACAAACAAACAAAAAAAAAAAACGCCCATCTAGACACAAAAGCGCTAGGATCGGAGGGTGCATCTTCCAACTGATCAGCAGTAGCCAGACAGCCAGGGGCTGAGGTTGTTGTTGCTGTCTTTGAGGATTATATAATTACACCCCCACCATCACCACTCCCAAAAAAAGTCCAGTTTTACCAAAATCATCCCAACCCTCCCAATCCAATGTCCCAAATTGCAATGCCCCTCCGATTTCCAAAAAAATGCAAAGAGACAACACTGGTTTTGGAACTGCACAAGTTCCCTGTCCTCCACACTGGAGGGATCTATAAACATTAGGGTGGCACATATGGGGGTGGTGATCTGTATGGGGTCATGTTCTTAGGGCGTGACCCTTTACCTTCCATAGGAGCAGAGAAGGGGGGTGGAGGCTGGTAAGGAGGGGCATTGGGGTCCTCATCTTGTAGGCCTGAGTATTCTCCCAAAATGTCTTGGTTCAGAGGTGTGGTCTCTGGACTGGCCATGTTGGGATACTCAGGTGGTGGAAGAGGAGGTTTTTCCTCTTGGAGGATAAGGGGCATGCTAGATGATGGAGGTGGCTTAGAGTCATCAAGTTCATCAGCAAAAATGATGGGAACTCCTTTTTTAATGAAGGTTGCTTGGTCTTCAATGGTAAGCTTTCCCTTGCGCTTCTTGCGATAGCAAATCATAGCAATGATGCCTGCAATCAACAGGATCGCTGCAACCACCACAGCTGGTATAACTGTGTGAAGATATACATCATCATTGCTCTGTCGCCCTGCTCCTACAGCTGGTGTAACAGCAGGCGGAATGGGGTCTGGGATCTCAGCTGGTGGAACAAACATGTAATGGTGGCAGCTACCTGTTCCTTTGATAGTGATATTTATGGGTCTGAAGTCTGGTTCCATGGCATTGTTGAATATTGGTGAAGGTCTGCCTTCAGCATCAGAGATCCTTCTACTCATGGCCTGAATTTGCTCCTTGGGACATGGGTGTTGTTGGAGGCTGCTGTTGGTCCATTCAATTACAATGGATCCCTTGGTAATATTTTTTAGTGTAATTGAACTTGAATTGCGATCACCAAAAGAATAGGCCAATTTCTTGACAAGAAGGATCTTCTTATGGATATCGTTGGTAACCGAACGAGGATCCCCCTGGAACCGAGCAGCAAACAGGACTGGGGACTTAAAATTGTTTCCAAAGCGATTGACATGGACCTCAAAGGCATCTGTTGTGTAGAGACCACCTTTGTCAGTAGCTTGCATAAAGTATTCATGCTTGCCCTCATGCTGCCAGTCTGGTAATCCATAAAGCAACTGGCTAGTGCTATTGAACTGAATCCAAGAGTCTTCTCCAACAATGTCATTGTTCTTCCTCAAAGTTAATCTTAACTTGTCCGTTGTACCATCTTCTCGATCAAAGAATGTGTCCGATGGGATTTTCACCTCAAAGTATGTGCCAATGAATGACTTAACTTGATCAATTGGGTTGCGCAGCTCTGGTCTTGTATTGCCATCATGTATAACAACTGAGGGGGTGGTACGTCGGGGTGGCTTGACTGTCGTTGTCTTAGGTTCCTTCGGTACTGGGGTGGTCTTGGGTTTCTTGGGCCTTTTTGTTGGTTTCTTGGTGGTTGGTGTTGGCGGAGTTACAGAAGGCCCAACATAGAGTGGCCTGGTCATGGTGGGCTGTATTGTAATAGTGCTGGTAGTGTCCATAATTTTTGTGGGCTGAGGGGGTCCTATTGTGGGAGTATGAGCAATTGGATCTCTGGTGCGAATAGTAGGTTTCACAGGCAGTGGTACAGGGCCCCGCACAGGTTGTGAGGAACTGTCAGAAGTTGGCCCTATTAATCGGGATGTGGGTGTGGGCACGATGCGGCTCGATGGTTCAGGGTATGCTGTTGGAGGAAGCAAGGAGGGCACAGGAGTAGGGGTATTAAGTTGCCGCCGTACTCGTTTAGGTACATGTGGCTTTTTGTTAGCAATGTACCACCCCACCACTGGATATCCTAAATGTGCTGACATTGTCCCTTCCTTTGCTGGAACCTGAACACTGCTGATGTTGGGAATGTTGCTTTGATCCAGGGCACAGCCAAGTTTCCAAGACAATAAAGCACCATTTTCGACAACTTTTTTGGCATTTCCTGGCCCAGCCATAAAAGCAGACATATCAAACAAGCGATTGTTGACAACAGGCAAGATCTTCATGTGCTGGAGCCCTACTCCTGAGAATTTTTTCATGCTGGCCAAAAGCTCCACTCTCTGTTTGGAGCTCATCTTAGTGAGGTCTGCATCCAAAATTACTGTAAGCACGGTAACAGGCTCTTCATTGCCACAGACAAAATGTTGAGAATCATTATTAGTTAACTGGACTGCTAACTGAATAGGGTCTGTGTCAGCATGCTCCTCTGGATGAACCTCAATGGAGAATACATCAGGACTCTGGGACACATGGCCTGCGTTAGCAATAGAGACAGATATGTAGTGGACACCCTTGTCTACCTCCAAAGGAAGTCCTTGAAGGGTGCTGCTCATTGGTTCCCAGTGTAACCATGATGGCAGTGTATCTTTGCCTGCCTCTGTAATCTGGAAGGGAAAAAACAAAACAAAACAAAAAAATATATTACAAAACCCGGTCATTATTTATTGCGGTGCACTGAAACTCCTACTGCCATCATACTGAAATACCTCAACAGCTGAAAAAGCTAGAGGACACAGACAATGGAAGTGTGATAGTGGGGTATGAAATTATCAGTACATTAAATGTGGAACAAAACTTTCTATTTCACCTGAAATAAGCAAAAACAACAGTTAAAACCAATAAAGCATATGGCTCGAAAACCTAAAATAATGATCTAACTGATATAAATCCACTGACCATGTAATGTGGATTGCGGAAATGCAATGATTAGGCTGTAGCAAGGCATAAACAATGCACTGGGTATTTCTAACTTCTGCAATGACGTGCTGTTCAAATCACTGACTAGTGGAGTAAACTTTAGGCAACTAGAGTTGTTTAATGAGTCAGAAATGTATGATAATGAATAAATGGAAAGTGATGCATTTAAACAAACAACACAAAAAAAAACAAAACAAATATCTTCTCCCTCCAACTGCTTGAACTGATGGCTTATAAATCTAGGTTGATAAATAATGTAAAGATGATGCGCCCAAGACAGATCATTAGTGCTCTAACCAGTAGAATGTGGTTACTCTGGGACCTATGGCTGTAACAGCTGGGCTTTTTATTTCTGTCCCTGCGCTTTTACAGCAGCAAAGTGTCCTCTGCCACACCTTTTTAAACTGCAAGTTTTGTTGCACTACTGAACGTTGCTGTCACTTCCATGCAGACCAGTGACCGCCTATCTGTTTACATAGAACGGTGTCGATAATTCAGGAGGAAGTTTAATTACAACTAATCTATAACGTGGTTGATGACTTGTGGACTTAAAACGTCATCACTTCAGCACACAAAAAGGTCAATGTTCTGTAAAGAACTGTCCCATTCTTAATATATAAAGAACATGCATAGATATTAATTATTACATTTGATACCACTGCGCTGTTGAATTCTTGAATGAGTTGCAAATGACTGGTTAATATTGAGGGACATATATACCTGAAGCTATATATCAGACTAAAAAATAAAAAAAAAGGCTAATAAAAAATAATTAAACAAATGTGTTGCTATATAAATCATTTATACGATGAAACTTGGAGACGATTATTTAACATTTTTGGTCTCCAGTGTCAGTGCACTGCAACAGTCAGAGGTAAAACTGTAGGGTCTCTGCCACAGGAGAGGGCTAGAAACATTCATCTACTCACCAGCCTTTCTCTTTTCTTTTTTTCCTCTTGCTCTTCAAAAAAAAAAAAAAAAAAAAAAGCACACTGATGGCAAATTGCTGTGGTCTAAGAGGAACAGAAAACTTCAGGACCACATCTGACCACCTCATCTTTACTTATTTTCCTACAACACCATGTCCTTTGAATATTTCATTCCTTACATATTAAATACTACAGAAAAAAAAACAAAAAACAAACACACTGTTATTGCTTATGATCTATTACAAAGTAGACGCAAATTCTGGCTATTACTATTTTAATACTCAGTGCTACTCGGTTACTAAGATGTGCTTCAATAGTATGAAACATTACAAGATGCATATGTTCTCAGGTTTGAAAGTTTACGAATTGCCCTTACTGTATCTCTTGAATCCAAAATATCGGCAACAAACACAAAACCACAGCCCCACTAACATTTAGGCTACCACAGTTTCCAAACTGATGATTCATGCAGGCCGCTCTAAAGAGAGACAAGTCCCTGCCAAAAGCAAGTACTTTCTGAATTAAAAGAAAAAAAGAAAGGGTGGAAAGAAGAAATGAGAGGCTAGGATAGCAACATGGGATAAGCAAACAACATCTGGGTTCCCTTATAGGTTCTCTCTTTCGCATTTTAGCGGCAGGGATTTAAGGCGCGATGCTGGAGAAGGGGCTGAGGTACGTGCGAGAGGAAGCGAGCTTTAAACACACTTTAACAAACCGAACCAGAAGACAAGTCAGTGTTCTCCTGAGACACCTCCGATATCTTAATCAAGTGAAGACCGAGGAAGAGAATACTCCTGTCGCAATGACATGAAGGAATTAAAAGGAAAGAAATGAAAACTCAGCCGTCAGAGATGAAGAAAGAGGCCTATTGTTAGCATGCACGTGTGGGGGAGCCGCAGGAGGAAAAAAAAAAAAAAATACAGGGCTTCATTGTTATGGCGTGAAGACAGCTGAAAAGATAAGATTCATAGTTTTGAAGGAGTAGGCTATGGCATGTCTGTGAGATATGAGGTTGAAATGGAGACTGCGAAGACACAGGGGGAATTGGCAGAGCGAAGTCTTTTCACTGGAAAATTTCAGGAGGCGGAACCCTTCAGTTTGGCCGAATGTTGGATGTTTTAAAGGAGCGAGATCTCCAGTCTGGATTTTACTGTTCAAAATTCACTCATTGTGAAGTAAAAAAAATATATACTGCATATAAAAATCACATTTTCACATTCTCAGAGTGAAAGCTACACATCATTCTGAGCAAAAGACCTTTTCTGTTACAGACAAAACAAATAACTGTGGTCAAAAAATAAACCGGAGCATTATGAACGGTAAATAAAACGTGCTCCGGTTCCACGCCGCAACATCCGTCAGGGAGGCGATGAAGCTCTGGGAGAAATGACATTTATATTCAGTTAAAATATTAAATTAGTAATACCCTCACTGCTAAATTTAGGATTTGAATATGATATTAAAATATTAAATTATAATTATATTCAATTATTAAATTCTTCAGGGAAAGAATGTCAAGCCTTTCTTCCCAGATGCGAAACAGCCAGTTTAAAGCAAGCTTAAAGCAGCGCAGGAGAAAAGAAATCATGAGCAAAAGGTGATGTAAAATGCATACGCTGGTTGCAGCGGGACAAAAAAAAAAATAAGTGCACTTATCCCATCACCTAGTGCAGAATTAACAGGCCTTGCATATAAAATGGCAGAGAATAGGAGATTAGATGCCATTTAAGTCTTATATCATCTTAAACAGCTCAAACTGGGAGGGAGGGAGAGACGGAGGGAGGGAGGGGGATGAAAAGTAAAGTGTAGGGATAGGGTTATAGTGCAGCCATTGAACGAGACTTTTTTTAAATCTGTAAACTCTCAGCAGTGCACTCTTGTGGACAGAAAGAATAATGGAGCGAACGAGCTGGCAGCCTCACGTACAGACTGACTTCTTTTCCTCTCCCTTTGCCATTTCTGCGCAAGACTAAAAGGCTGTGTGTGAATTAAATCAGTTCTAAAAATGACTACTCAGGCTTCCTGAAATATTCTTCAAAAGCCACTGGCACATGANTACACGTCCATACAACACAGCACCGCAAAGTTGGTTGCTATGGAAAGGAAATCAAAACAAAAAAATAAGGCATAACCCTGTAACACAAGTGGTCTGGCTTGGCATGATTTGTATTTAACCATAAACATGGAATGAGTCACATTCCCAAGGCTATTTTTTTATTTATTTTTTTTTTAATGCAGGCTGCTGGAATACAAAGCTTTCTGCTACTGCACAGCCAAGGCTAATTAGATTTCAGGACCCGTCTTTGTTTGGAAAAAAGGAGGGGCTGGGGGGGGAACGTAAAAGAATCCTGGTGTCGCAGGCGAATACGAAAGCACCGGAGGAGTGGAGTACAGATGCAGGAAAATGAAAGAAGGGTGCGGGAGACTCGCCGAACAGTTCAAACCATGCGGACGAGGCCAACAAAGAGAACAACAAAAGCATCTGTCACTGTCATAACCCTTGAGACTGAGGCACTTGTCAATTGCATTTGGCATTCTGTTGCTTTTTATTCACGGCAAGTACAAAAATATAAACGGGACTTTACTATTATTTCTAGTATTTATAGGCTCTGTTTCTCTCAGTCAAGGTATTTATTCCAGTCCAGTTCCCTGTAGTTCCCTCAACACATTGAGGAATTCAATCAAGTGCATTCGAGACTGGAACAGCTCAGTATGCCATTTGTGAATCTTCCAAGTTTTTTTTAAGCTAGGGAACAAGCTAGTTTTGGCATTAACAGCTATACACTAAATATAATAAAAATGGTGGAGGGAGTGCTACACGGGTGGACAAATTATGCATTTATTAGCTAGACTACTGGGCAAGTAAAAGTAAACTGTGCTGCCCAGTTCCATGATTTTGTTGCCCAGAAACTGACTATGTTCAAAACTTGGAGCAAAGCAAGGTAATAATGTATGGCAAGCTAGTTACCTAGCTAAGGTAAACAAATAAATATATGGTCATGTTCCATGTTGGTCAATGACCTGGCCAGAAGCAGTGGTGTTGTGTCCTTACATAGCACTTAAAAGATATTATTTGAGACTGGCTAGAGTCTTTATCTTCTCTTGATATGTTTAATCAGAAAAGTGCAAATTTACTTGACTTTCACCACACGTACACGCACGCACACAACCGCGGCGAGAGCGGCATTGCTCACATACTCGCTCGCGTATATCATGTACAATTAGAGGATTTAAAATCGGCATCCGCTGGACGGCACGTCAGAGCAAAAACAATCTGGTCCGCCTGGTTTAGAAGCTCGACTGTAAGCAATGTCATTCACGGCAATGTTAAACACGCTGACGAGATCCATTTTCCTTTCAAACTTTCGGCAATCAGGAGGACTGCGGGTTTTGATCTGCGTCTCAAATCAAAAACCTTCACCGTACATTCAGAAATATTTACTAATCTAGAAAATCCATAAAACTGGTACTCAAAACAGACCTTTCCGCAGGTTTGAAGAGCGTTTTAAAAATCAAAAATCACTCACTGTAATAGGGAAACTAGAGTAGTATTTAAGTATGTGTGTTAGTTTGTTTACGCGGTTCATTTCTAAGGACGGTGCACAAGCAACACACCGAATGACTGCAGGATTCGTGAGGCGGCCATTTTGTGTACACGTAGTTAACAGCAAGTATAAAATCAGCCTTAAGGTGGCTGTAGGAAGCAGGGGAGTTATATCACGGCCTTGCATTGCACACTGTGTTGCTGGGATTCTCCGGCGTGCATCAGAACTTCTAAACATTGTTCTACCCCCCCTTCGATTGATGTGTGGAGATATTTAATGAGTAGTGTATGCTATAGCTACAGCATCAAGGTGCGTCGCTCCACTCTAAAGCTCATTATGTTTAAATACACTGTAAACCTTGAACCTACCTACAACTACATATAAAAAAAAAATAACAAAAACAAACAAACTCATATACAAACTCCGGCTGTCCCGGGCGTCCAGGCTAATACGTGTCCCAACCCTGGTGAATATCAGTAACTGGCTTATTCCCAGCCTACGCTTAACACTTTAAAAAGTGCAGAATATGGTTAGTGATGAGTTCTGTTTAGTACCAAATTCATCCTCGTGAGGTGAGGGTGGAGAGACGACTCAGTTAAGGTTGCATACTTGAAAACAACAGCTGTACCCCCCATAAAGTGTTGGGTCGTAGCATTATTCGGTGCAGCTGTCAGAGGTTTTTTTTCCAAAAGTGCACAAAGGGGCTTGAGGTTTCAAACTTTAAAAATGGTCTTGACGGCCACAAATTATCCTTTGAATATAGGATTACATGGCAGCCAAGCTAAAGTCTCCTAACATTTATACGGGACAGGGAAACACAATGACAATTTATGTGACATGGAACCATGGGAGAGGAGAAGGAAATGGGGGAAAAAAAAAAAAAAAAAACATCACCACCTGTTTGCTGGCTGCTAAGAAAATAAAATGACTGGAGAAGCAGTATATGTGTATTTAATGTCAAGGTGTAATGACTGCTGAGGGCAAAACATTACGAGATAGCCTTATCTAGCAAGACTGTAGACAGCCATATCTAGTTCTGATTATTATATATTTTTATTTTTAAAGCAAAAAGAACGGCATGTTCTCTCACAAGTCTAAACAGCATTTGCGCGTGGTACATGCTCTATATATAAAGGAGATGAATTTGGGATTACCAACACTGATCAGCATGCAGGGTGCGTGCATCCTCTGAATTCTGTGAGAGCACTGGGCCTTAATGTGTGATGCACTCATGGGGTTTATAAGTTGTGTTCTGTTATTAGAGCAACGGCTGCCTTTTATGGGTCGCTACTCAGAAGGGAAGCACTGAATAAGTTTCGAGAAACGACGCTAGAGGCAATGTCAATGTCATTTCTGCCACTGACTAAGTTTACTTGAACAATGAATACAAATGCATCAGATATGCTAAATGAAAGGCAGTGGGTAAACTCTCTGGCTCACCTTAACTATGCTCCCAGAATCCTTGGCTTTTGAGGGGATCGGCATCTGGAACATCCTTCCCACTACTGCAGAGGAATCTGGGAAGCCGCTTGGTTGCGCCACCGCAGACACTACTGCCTGCGCCTCCTGGAGGTCAGAGAGCACTGCCGAGTGCATGGAGGCCTCCAGCTGTGCCATGTCTCCCAGCACCTCCAAGTTTCCCTGGGGTGATGAAGCCTGAGCATCTGCCGGCAGCATGAATGTCAGCAGGAGCAGCGCTATAGTCCTGCTCCCCAGCCTCAGCATGGGCCAGCAGCCTGCATCCCAGAACTTGCTCAGTTTATTGCGCATACTTGCTTTTGTTGTCTCACTCTGGCACAAAGAAGAATGTCCAGTTGAGGGGGCAGCATGCACACCCCCTGCTGAGCCCCAAAGAACTGATACTTTTCTTGTTTTTTTTTTTTTTTCTTTAGAAGCACCCCCAGCTCCCCGGCAAGCCTCTTCTTTTGTTGTCGCTGCTTTCCCCTCTTCCCGTGCCTTTTGTCAGAATCTCTTCAGTACTCCTGAAATCCCATTGTTAGAGGTTGCCTCTGAGACCTGGTGAAAGAGAAGAGAATTCATTAGCATGCATTTCAATACCAAAAGGAGACACGGTGATGTCTAGTTAAGGAATCTAAAGCACGGACAAAATAAATGTCCCCCCAAACCCCACCCCAGCCCCAACTTGCATTCGGTCAACAGTATGGCCGATTCTTTACTCCCACCACTACACTTTCGTTTGCCTCCACACACACACACACTGTTCACACAGGTGGATAAGTCTAATCTTATTAACATTCACAGCTTTCTCTGTCCTGGCTCGGCAAACTCGCTCAGCCATTACCAAACATGTCCCTGAAAAGCACTCTGCACCAAGCAGACTGTGAAGAAAAATGCGTTAAGACAGGAGGTCAGTCCACTGACCAACTGAGTGAAGCATTTCTGCGGGGGTGAGGCTGGAATAAATGCATGGCTTTTCCCCTATTATTTCATGGGGAGGCAGAGACAGAACACTGAACTCTGGGGGTTTATTATTCATACTGGTCCTTTCAAGTAAAGCTCACAGCAAGAGGAGGAGTGCTCCAAAGGAAGGCAGTGGGCAGCCGGGTTTGTGCGATTGAAGAGGGGGATGCGGTTCCAAACAATACAGATGATTTCCCCAGAGGCCCTCCACTCAGTGCCACTCTGGCCAGGATTCAGGCTATGAGGGAAGAGGCGGTAGAAGAGCTGGCTCTCACGCTCTGAGTTATCCGGGCCCCAGTGAGAACAGACCAGAGCTTCTTTAGTACGCTCGTAAAAACAATAGCCTTGTACAGTAAGCTTTCCTCTTGATAGCCTTTAGTTTTTTTTTTCTCTCAATGTCTGTTCGCTGTAACCAAGACAAAAATAATCAATTTGTCTGTTTTGAAGTCTGGTCCGTGTTAGCCAGTAACCAGACACCTGCACTGTGGACACAAAGAGATATAAACAGAAGAGAGAGAGAGAGAAAAAAGTACTACTGGGACTCTCTGCTGAATAACATAACAGTGTTTTTTCAGGTTAGGAACCCCTTTGTGAATCCAGATTAAGAGCTGATGGAACATGATTGGAGCTGTGTAACAGTCATCAGAGCCAAGAACCTTCAGTGGCCAGCCATCATCTACTACCCCTGCAGTGTGTTCCTGTTAGGATTTTAAATACACTCACTGCTTGCCAAGCCATTTGTTTCCATGTCAGCCAACACTGAGTCAATCATCTCTGGTGAATAACCAACACCACCCTACTCTCTACTCATTGTCTAGTATCACAATTACAAACCATGCTGACAGACAGACATGTGCAGCACGCCAGCTATTTCTTTATTCCTGTTTACATGTAAATAAAACCATCGCCCACAAGAGGAAACCCGTATTTGTCTAACAAATACAAATTTCCAAAATGTTCATCAACTTATCATTAGCAGTAGGCTCTACAGTCGAGTTTCATTCTTTTCCAACACCAGCAGCAAAAGATATTGCAGGAAAACATGTCAACCTTAATGCATGGACAGAGGCATTACGCCAGGCTAGTCCAGTGCTTCGTATAAAGAGGCTGGGCATTGGAAAATAGAATGGGAGAGTCAAAAACAACCCGCACCAAAGAAAACAAGACAGGCCAGAGAGCTGCAAACACTTTCTTCCAGTTACTCAAAATGAGTGAGGGTGCTTGACTTAAAAACAGCCTGCCTGCTATTTATAAGCTATTGATTAACAAATAACACGCCTAACTCAGGCAGTAGTGATGGTGGTGGTAGTGGTGGAGGATCTCTGAAAACTGAAAACTCTACTCTCGATCGCTTTTCATGCTCCATTCAGAAATTTGCCAAATGCAAATCCTTCATTCTTATGGAGCATCACTGTGATGGAGTAGGTTGGGTCATGGCTTGTTTTCCCTGCCTCCGCAGCCCGTAAGAATAGGCTGATGGAATTATGGGCAAATGAAAGGATGGGTTTAGACCCATCTCCAGTTGCCGATACAGACATCCTTACAGCACTCACGACGTGAGGGCCTAAAAATGATAACCCATCACTAAATTCCTCTTTCGAACTAGAGGCTATATTCAGCCAGCAGAGCAGGGCTGACAAGTCTCACTACTTTTCCGCAGTGAAACTAAACCTGATAACTTCCTCACTCTATCTTTGCCTCAAGTGCAACATTAAGATTAAGGCCCAAATAAGTTCACATTATCACAGAGGGTGAGCCTCTGGTGGTCGAAGGTTTTTTTTTTTAAATGGAGCAAGGTAGATACAGACCGCTAGAAACAGAAGGTCTGGAAGCCAGTGAGTGCTTTCCCCCCGGCACCGTGGCAACACCCTTTGTGCACAACGCTTATGGGGGCTCGTGGTATTAGATAGGATTATAAAGGCGGTGAGTCACTCTGTCTGCAAACGCATTCCACTCAGACACATTCACTGAACCAGTGAAGCTCAGAGCCTTCGTTTCTGGAAAATGAAGGCAAAACAACGAATGCCTTGTTGAACAAATCGGCACGAACTTTACCCTCATTTTCACTAAAAAAAGTGCTTCACCTCTTAATTTGTCATTATTTCTAGATTTGCTCATGCACCCAGAAGCCCTAGCACTGGTAATTAGAGAGGAACAATGCTGAATCTGTTACTGCAATATAGCAGCGTAAGGAGGTTAATTCAGTGCTAAGCAGGGACGGGGGGGGCAAAACCATTTTGATCACTTGTTTATGAATGTATGACCTTCAGAATGTGTGCAAAATAAAATACACAGAAGACCGAACCTTGAAGCTGTAATATTAAGACAGAACTGAATGCGGCTCAGTTATTTAATCTGAACTCCACTGAAACAAGCAATATGATTTAGCGGTTTAGGCCACGCTGCGAACACGAAAATTAAAAAATAAATAATAAACAAACAAACAAACATGTTAACAAATGATCAACACCAACACTGACTTTTCCCCTCTCTCAACATTTTACAAAATGTAATGAAATTGCTTTAAGACGCTGAAAGAGTGAAAATGATCGCAGGCATGAGCCCACTTAACACTTAACAACCATTTGAAAAGAATCTCATTTTCTCAGTTCGGCATCAGTGCGACATTTGTTTAAAAAGAAAATAAATAAATA
The DNA here is from genome assembly GCA_037577455.1 of Pangasius macronema. NCBI lineage: Eukaryota > Metazoa > Chordata > Actinopteri > Siluriformes > Pangasiidae > Pangasius > Pangasius macronema. Next base: position 13,903,435 of record CM074964.1, on the reverse strand, counting down.
AATAAATAAATGAACGAATGACTGCTTGTAGGAATAAGAAAACAGTCTAATAACCTGGAAGAAATGTCAGATAAAGATATCAATCCTGGTTATTTTGGAGGGAATTGATAACTCTTTGACATTTAGGTCGTCGCAGAGATGCATGTCTGCAAAATTGGATGAATTTTTTGCTATGATTATTACTAACCATGGATTTCAAGACCACAGTACAGTCCAAAGTGAATGAGATTAGCCACTTCAGGTTGGTTCAGAGGCACGAAGTCCCTTGCTCAAGGGCACAGTGCCAGGAGCCATCATGTGGTTTTGAACCTATAACGTCTTGAGCGATAGCCAACTGCTAATGCTCTGGCAGAATCCAGACGGGGAAGAAAAACACCAGATTAATGAGGTTCTTCTCGGTTTCGAAACTGTGCAATTTGGAGACAGATGCAGCCTGATTCTTTCGTGAGAAGCCATCGAGAGAGATCAAGTGATATCAAAATCCGTCGGTGTACAGCTTACAAAGCCGACTTAAGCAAGTGCCAAGCTGTCAGCAACATCTTCCTCCTTTTCATAGTATAATACATTCCATTGCAGGACCATATTAACTCAACTACAGATACTTTTTGCTGCTGCTTGTACAGTAAAAAGTGGCTTGCATGTATAATTTTGCTGGACAGCTACACTGTAGTTATTTTAATGAATCTTGAAATGACATACAACTTCATTCATTCATCTTCAGTAACTGCTTTATCACGATCCGGTTTGTGGTGGATCCGGGACACACCCTGGATGAAACCCCAATCCTTCGCAGTGGACCGCGGACGCACAATCACGCCTAGAGGAAATTTACAGTACCTGATGCTCCTCCCATCATGGTTTTGGGAAGGGGAAAGAAACCAGAAAACCCAGAACAAACTCCACACAGATGGTATTCTGAGTTCAGGATCAAACCAGTGGACTCTGGAGCTGTTAAGCAACAACTTATAGTCTAGATAAAACGCTAATAACAAGATACAGTAATAAGCCACAAGCTCCAAGTGAACATAAAACAGGAAAGGAAAAGAAATAAAATGCTGCCAAACAGACAAACAGGAACACAGAGAGATTGGGGCATTCTGGAAACTGTCGTTTTTCCTACCTGACGTTCTCTTACCCAGTGTGTGGGCTACACCCTCAGTGGTGTCAGAGGGTGTCATTTGGTAAGCGAGAAATAGAGCAGCTCTTTCAGTGAAATAAGGCTTGCCAGTGATTAGCCATTTATCATCATTTTAACAATACCAGAAAATCAGTATGTGTGTATCGAGATTTTTTTTTTTAACCAAACAAAAGTTTAAAGAATTATTTTTCTCAAACAACAACAACAAAAACTCCATGCTGAACTCTGCATTTTCATCAAATGTCTGGAATGTGCATTTTCAGAGCTCATATACTGCCTTTCCTCTACCATCAACAAGTATATACAAAAATAATATACAAAATATAATTAAAAAGGGTCTTCTTATCACCGTGTGTGTGTGTGTGTGTGTGTGTGTGTGTGTGTGTGTGTGTGTGTGTGTTGCATGTTCTCTGGAACTCCTCGTTTTCTCCTGAACCCTGGTCGGACGTTCTCTGCTTTTTCCCGCATCGCTCATTAATGCTGAGACGACGTGAGGACAAGACGACATATGCTTATCTCCAGCAAGAAATTCTCACAGATTTCAAGCTTCATATCCTATTTCAATGTAGAGCATGCTGGCACGTATGGGAGTACATGTCACGTTCAGGCAAATCCTGGACATGGCTGCATCTTGCATAGAAGATATATATGTAAGCCAGATATAACAAGAAACCGAACTGTGCGTGAATTCCCAACACCTACGGTGAAAGAACTGAAAGAAACAAATATGAAAGGACTCTACAGAGAGACAGCAGTGTGGGGCGGAAAAGTCACACCCAGTCTGTTTTTAAATTGAAAGTGCCCTTGCAAACACGCGGGTCCCCACATGCCTGCAGAGCAAACATGAACCAAGTGACCTGGCAGTAATGGTGATACTTGAGTAAGGGGTGCGGCGGCCATCTTGACTCTGAACACATTCTTGCAACAATGGGAAGCTTTTACTCTCCCATGGTTCATTACAAAGACTCCTGAGAGCTTGTGTTACACGGGCCACCTGTGGGCTGAAGGAAATATTAAGAAAAAAAAAACTCATCTACAAACGGATTACGTTGCACTTTCGCAAATTCCTTCTCTGCATTAATCAAGACAAAGATGGTCAGAAACTAAATAACCTATAATCAGGAATGAACTAAGTTTACTGCTCATGTCCTGCGTTTGGGAATTCACCCGAAACGTTTTTAAAAAGGTTACAGAAGCCTATCGGACCCCACACATCCATTTTTAATTCATCGCAAAGCTAAATGATCCATGGGAAATAGGAAATGTTTAAGCACAGCATAAAACGCTTTGATTAGTTGTGTGAAGCTCTGTTCGAGAACGGTTGCAGCTTATATGGGGTTTGCCATATTCCTCCGTCAAGGCTGCTTAGATCTCCGGAATTACATCACGGCAACACTGTGGTGCGGCGTGGCATGCAAATTAACCCCCGAGATGAAGTAAAACTTATTCTCATTATTAGAAACCCTTCAGAAATCGGTAGGTGTCTCGTATAAATCACATTTAAGCAAAGTGAGAGGCTTTTACATGTCAATCCTGACAGGTCTCTCCAGGGAACGTAAAGATAAGCTGCTAGCAAGACGAACATCTAGCCTGGGTTAGGGTCTTTGGAATCAGTTCAAGCAACAAGCAGAGCTTGAGAATGAGATTCGAAAGCTGAAAACAGGAACGGCTACTTCCAGGCAATAGCTTCTGCTTAGGAAACGTGATAGCTAAAACAACTTTGCCAATCATCCAAATGCTTCCTGAAATAACTGATCTGTTGCCGTGGGGAATATGGAGATCAGATAATATTCCTAATTCTTTCTGAAAATTGGGGTTTATTGACCTTCCAAGAGAATGAGATGGTCAGGAGACAGAAATACTCCGACTGCTCTTCTTAAGTTCCTCTTCTCGACAACTTGTCAAAATAAATTATATTTGCCTCCAAGCACATCTCCGCCACCGATGAACAAGATGCGCTCTGTGACCTTTCAAATTATGTCTGAGCCGCGTTCAGTGTGCGTTTATCCAGAAATAGCCTGTAATCAAAGTGGTAATGGCCGCTCTGTCTGCACGCCTCTTTTTTAGAACCATTTCAAATGCATGCTGACGAGCACACTGGGATAAACACTAAAGCTGTTCAGTTTGCTTATCAGGGATCTCAGACGCTGTATGAAGACCACCATCGGCTCCACGGTGCAGAAAGACAGGTGGCGGGAGTGACAGCTGGAACACCGAGACTGCGTACAATTCACAGCTCCAGTCCCACGCCAAAGTCTATGTAATGCAACAACCTGCAAGTCAGCCGCGGTATGTCTCTTGTAGCTTTCCAAGGTCGACCCTGGTGTAAAAACAGCTCGGTGAGAACAACCTGTTTAACCTCCAAACAGTGGTGGTTTAGAAGCAGGTTATTAATCAGGGCCGGGGGTATTTCTCTAAACGATCTTCAAAAATAGGTGGAGACACATGGTCGGTGGAGATAAAGACATCCATCTAACACATCACCGAGTCCCCAGAGTGGTGTTGCCAAAGCCTCATCTTGCTTCTTTATCACTGTTGAGTCTATAAATAACCTGGCCAGCCCCTTGCTTACACCTCCCTCAAACCACAGCGCTTTCTGTTCCACGTAATGGGACAAAAATAGTCTCAGTAAGGTCAAGGGAAAAAAAAAAAAAAAAAAAAAAGTCTAGACAGTAGGCGATGCCTTATCTACACAACTACAATATATACAGTCAGGTCCATAGGTTTTTGGACAGTGACACTATTTTCGTCATTTTGCCCCTCCACACCACCACAAGGGATTTGAAATAAAGCAATCAAGGTGTGATTGAAGAGTAGATAAAAATATTGCATTTACTCCTTAGGGATTACAGCCATTTCGCAGGCTCAAAAGTAATTGAACTAAATCATAAATATTAGGAGTATTTTTAATACTTGGAGGCAAATCCTTTGCAGTCGACGACTGCCTGAAATCTGGAACATGACACTGCTTATCAGTCAGTTGTCCAATTACTTTTGAGCCTGTGAAAATGGAGGGACTTTGTGAAAATGGCTGCGATTCCTACGCAGCTAATGCAATATTTTTGTTCAACCCCTTGAATTAAAGCTGAAAGTCTACACTTCAATATCATCTTGATTGCTTCATTTCAAATCCACTGTGGCGCACAAGCAAAATTACGAAAATAGTGTCACTGTCCTGACAGCATCTGTGTGCGTGTGTGTGTGTGTGTGTGTGTGTGTGTGTGTGTGTTTATCAAATAACACAAAAAGCAACAAATTGCTTTAGTTGGGCATTCAAGGACAGAGAATCACTGACTCTTATAATCGAGGACAAGCACGCCTTCAATCACAATCACACTCTCAGATCATCAGCCATGAAAATCTCAGGCTACAGCCTTCCTTGCTTTAATCGCAAGATGGACTCCCTCTCTCTCTCTCTCTCTCTCTCTCTCTCACACTCTCTCTCACACACACACACACACACACACATATTGGATCTGCACCAAGTGGCTGCAGAGAGAGCGAATCCCTTATCCTGTGAATGAGCAGTTCAGCTCACACTGAGGCGATGCCAGCGTGTTAAAGCAGGATTGGCTAAACGCTTCTGCTTTCTCACTTTCACTGATCTGGGATGACACTGCTCAGGATGCCTGAGGAAGGATAGAGAGCGGACTTGCTCTTGGGTAGAGACGGCAGGGAAAACGCCCGGGGCGGGCGGGTGGGGTGATGGAGAAAAAAAAAAGAAAGTGGCTCGTCACGTTTCCTTAGCCAAGGGGGTGACAATGCCATTCAGAGCATGTTCAACAGCCAGGTACAGAGTCCTCTTGGGAATTGGGGGGAAAATAAATAAATAAATAAATACACTACCCCACTACCTTATCCTTCGTCTCGTCTCTTCTCTTCTCTCTTTCTCTGTGTGTGTGTGCACGTATTTGGGAGGGCATTAGGAGGACAAGACGCTACAGTGCTGAACGACTGTGGACTGAAAGACGGCACTTCAAAGATGATCGATGTTTGCTCTGAACAAACCACAGTGCTGTGCTGCGGAAGGAAGCGAATCTATTTCCACCCTCTGTGTGTTTGACACGCACGTATCAAAGCCGCGATGCTCGGGGTGTGAGAATGCCGCTGTGCTTCTGAAGGTGGATTCCGTGTGCCGAGAGCAGCATGACGCCAACCCTCCCTCCCTCCCCGCGCACTCCGCAAACTCCTCGGGGAGAAGCAGATGGCTCCACGGAGGCACGCAACTTGCACGCGGTAACCTGCTAAAAAGAAACACATCTGTGGAGCCCATCTTGGATTAAAGACTCGGGCCAATAAACAGTTCAAACACGCACAGAAGATGTCAACAGAGCCGATGCTAGTGTAAACTTCGAGTACACGGTTTAAGATGTTTGAACAATAATGCCACCTGTTTCGACAGAAGAAACCTGTTGTTGATCATGAGGCTGAGGAAAACACGTCCTTAAGATACAAGAACCAGCATGTGGAGAAGGAGAAACTACTACCGTATGTTGACACTAAATACAAAAGAGTTGACGCTTTCTAAAAAAAATAAATAAATACGTTTAATAAAATTGTTGCACCTGTGTTGGCTAAGGACACGGGTTTTTGTGCTTCGGAGATAAATCTAGAAGGCAGCGTTTAAAGTTCCTGCATCCAACATCTGGACAAGATCAAAGGGGAAGAGAAGGAGGAAAGCCTGTGGTTTTGTTCACGAGACACAGTTCACATATGGAGGAAAGTGAAAATGATACCGTTATTATTCCACAATCTAAACTGACTTGATATTGAAATTTGGGCTGATGGCAGTAGATACAAACTACAAGTGCTACTCCAAAGTAGTACGATGAAACACTGTGACTACACTGAATGGAAAATTATGGCTTCCTTTATGGAAAACAAGCAGGTGATACAACCGCTCCAAGCGTATAGTACTACACTGTAACTACAGGGCTCCGGGTCTCCGGTGCAGACTTAAAAGCTTCGGCAAAATACATATTCCCAACGTAGGAAAAACACCTGACAAATTGTAGCTTGCACAGGGACGTGTATCCACACCTGCACCTATACGTTTACACAAGTTAGGAGACTGCATCATGTTTGCCGTCATCGTATCATCCACAAACTAGACTGTGGAAAAATACAGCGGTGTGGAATTTTCGAATCTGATCGGATAGATCAAAGCTTTCGTTTCTATAGCGACAGCTCGTTCGCAGTCGCTTGGACGATCTACATAATCCTAGGAAATTAATGAACAGAATTTTAATTTCACGAGTCTCGAGTGTAACAGTCAGAGCTTCAGTCTAAGGAGGTTGGACTGAATGTTTTATAGGGGCTACAACATATATGAATTAGCTTCCACTCATTAAATGTAACTATAAATGGATAAAAAGGTGTCCTTTTTTTGTAATAAATAAAATATTTTAATCGTTAGCAAACTGCCGTGTTATGAAACCCTTGCTGTTATTGGAAAAATGATCAGATAATCCACATCGCGCCATTCTGTCCTTGATTATTTTCCTATAAGATCATGCCTCTGCGTGTTTTACTCTTGTCCAAGAAACTCAGTGCTCCTTTAAACTCGTGTGGTACTAAAAAGTTTCCAGCGCTCCTTCCAAATATCGTGAGCACAAATATGCCACCTACATAGGCAGCCTTCTCTTGGGAGAACAAATAAAAAAATGCAGAGGTAACACTGATATGTTTAAATGTACTCTATAAGAATGTTATATCACATACAGGCTCACTAATATACTGTATATCCAACCACACCTTAGGAGTGTTGAGCCACAGTTTTTGTTCATAAAATGCTTCAACAGCTCTTCCAAAAAGAAAGATGTACAGGGTCAGGTCACTGTGAGCTGCTGGGGAACAAGTGTGAGCGAACCATCTCCAGAAGCAGGAACAAAGTCCTCCATTCAGAGGCAAAGCCGCTGGTCGGTGTGAAAAGCAGCCGTTGCTGTTTAAGTGTGAGAAGTAACACAGGTCTGCTTCGTCGTGTCCGCGTCTCTGGCCATGTTTACTGGGTCAGCGCTGCCAGAGTCTAGGGCCAGGTGGAAGATTTCATAGTTTGTTTCCGTCAAACATGTAATCTCTTTGTCTCTACAACCAATCCGGTGCTAGACTTCTTTCACCAACAGACCGCCTGGCGCCTGCGCACTCTCCGTCCGGAAAGATCTGGACGTCAGAGTTGTTTAACATTTTGAGGGTTGCCATGGTAGATGAGCCTTATCTAATGATCACCTCGTCCGGGCTAATACGCTGCTCGGGTTTTCCAGTCCCCTAGACAACAGCCGGCTGTATCGGCGTGGAAAGAATGCGAGTTCTTTGCTGTTTGACTTCTCACTTCAGATTATAAGTGTTGGTAGAATGCCTACAGCGAAAAACAGTCATCCAACTCGCTCAAGAGACGTTATAAATGCCCTAATAAGGAAACACAAGCAGAGGGAATGGATTTGTGCAGTTACGTGCGACAGTTAAGAAAAGAGGAGAACAAGTTGTTTACGGAATTCCTCGACGTTTCCTTCAGGTGGTCGGGGTGAATGCCGCACCCACTTTTTGGCATCATGAGGAGCTTGGCTGCGGAAGCGTCCATTAGGCCGCAGAATCATTTCTTAAGTAATATTCCATTACGCACTAGCCTTAAGTCTCTGCTGAGCGTCAGCACAGAGCAGTCGTGTTATCTGAGGCTTTGGAATTCACCAGGAAGGCTGGTGCTCTGAATTTTAAACTCGAGTGTCTCGATCTGGATTCCTGTGTTTAATTGGTAATAAAGCACCTCACCAAAAGGCTCACACACACGACATCAAAGTCATATTTCCAAAGGATGCGGATTTCACTATGCCACCTCAAAAGCGGGATCTCGACATTAGTGGTATTCATTAATCTCCTTCCAGGTAAGACGTTTAGGTTTTAAATGAGTCTATTTTCCAAACAGATACGCGTCAAGGACACGGCGTTCAAAGGATATCAGGGTGCAATCAGGTCAAGCAGTTTGCACAGGAAAAAACAGCCTAACCTCCTATTTTTATCTGCAAAGATAAGACCCAGCATTCTTTTCATTTACGTAGTCGGCCCTTTAAAAAAAAAAAAAAACGAGAGTGGTATTGCATTTGGAATAAACATACTTCATTCAACATCCAAACCATGCTGTGTAAGCTTTGGTATTCGCACGCAGTCAAAACGTGATGCCTAATCTTAGGGTTAATGTGTTATCAATTAACCTAAGCACTTGGCAAATCCCTTGCTCTAAGGTAAATGATTTCGAAAGAGTCGGTGTGAAAGCAGGCGCCATTCATATGACTGAGTCTTTTGTTAGGGAACAGGTGGGGATGAACAAGCAGCTCCGAATCTGAATGACACCCCCCTCCTGAATGAGCACACTCACTTTCCCTGCTGTTCACTAGACTAATCTGTTAAGAAATTGCAGGTGGTCCTTTTCTTTCGGGCTCTCGGTTTAGAAAACTGTGACTGCGCTGGCTTCGGGGTTTACTGGTTCACCGGTTTCAGAACAGGCAACTCAACAATTACCTTCCTTTCTACTCACTCGAGCTAGATCACAGCAGACACCCTCTCACTTCAGGAAAAGCTGGGTAATTTGCAGAGGGGTCACAGAGCACCTCAGACTCACCGGGTTTGTTCGGCAGGGGGGAACTTCCTTCTGCTCTATTCATGGAGCCGCGACGCAGACTTGCTGTGGGAGACGTTAACTGGCGCTGTCCTACAGCGGTGGGTGTCAAATCTCAGCGGCTGAACTAATTATTGATCTCATCACTCAGCCTTGGACATGAAGTAGCTAAATCGGTAGCTACGTTTTATAATCTAGGTTGATTCTCTGAATATTTAGAAGTGTCCATGATAATTACACAATGAATACACAGCTATTTTTTTATTCAGTTTCCAGCCAAAGCATTGAAGTCCCCCATTTCAACTTACAAACTCTGCCAAGTGCACTCCAAGTCAATGAATTAGACAGCGTCTCTAAAGTAGCTCCAGACTTTCTGAAATTCTATTAAATTGAGAGAAAAAAAAAAAAGATGACACCACAGCAATCTTTCCTGCACTGAGCCCAACATCCTGGCTACTGAAAGGCAGGTTTATCACAGCGCTGTGAGAATACGCTGCAAAGGCAGAGCCGCGAGGTCGTATGTCTACTCGCGGCTTTTTTCTTTTCTTTTAAAAATGTCAAAGCCAAGGTTTGGACAAAAGGGAAGGCGGCTTCTGACGCAGCAGAAAGTCTTAAGATGTGCTCGACTGGAGTGCTGCTACAAGTTGATGGTATTGGTTCACCAATTACTCAGACTGTGTCAGACCTGAGGGAATTTCTAACAATTAGGACTAGATTTCAGAAAAATGTAAAGTGCCACGGATGAGTGGAAGGGGGAAGCAATCTAGCATTTGGTAGGCTTTTTGAGAAAATGAAGAGATTGTGCTTTTAATAAAAAAAAAAAAGAAAAGAAAAATGACTGTAGGAAAAAAAACGTCCCTGGTGTTCACAGAAAATGATCTTTTAGTTAAGACTAACAGCTCCCCGAGAGTGAATAATTTCGGGCCTTGGTTTATAAGCCATTCTCTGATAGAGCTAACCATCCGCAAATTTCAAAGCTTAAGCCAAAATAATGGAAACCTCAGAGAGCTGGTTATATGAACGGCAATAACAACGTGGTAATTGCTGTTGCAATTGGCTTTGACCCATTTCTAGTAGAGACGGTTTATCAACATCAACTCAAACACCGAGGACGTCATGAAAGTTTCTTCTGGATTTCTTCGATCCTGCTTAGTTGCAAACAGTAAAAGACGACTTGCCAGACTGTATGATGCCTTCATGATACCGTGCGTCTGTTTTGTTTGTTTTTTTCCCCCTAGTGACTTTCAGAAAGTTCTTCTACACACTGAAAAACAATCATAAGCAGTCTTACTTGAAACTGGATCGACGTGAGTTTGTTTGTAGATTAAAGTCTTGCAATCGGGCGTATTTGTGAAAGAATTATCTTTCGATATGTGCCTTCCTCATCAGGGATGGACGTTAAGAAGTATTTTGCTGTCTCCGTGACTACAGGCCCTACAATTAGGGCACAAAGTGCTAAAGTATTCTCACAATTTAGGAAGTGACAAGCATAATTTATCATTAGCATGTAAAGTAGTGATTTAAAATCGTTTATGCATCAAAACAATTCGGGGAGGTGGTGCTGACTGTTTAATAACTGACAAATTGGTCATTATTAAACAACAGCACACCTCTTATCAATTGAGATTTGCTGGCCTTCATTTGCATTACCTTCTTTACGTCCGTCAGCAGGCGACGGCTGGAAGCGTTAGTATTTTTAGTGTACTTCGGCTCTGTATTCTCCCGTGCTCAAATGACTCTCACTCAAAATCTGCAGATGGTGCAGTGTTACATGATGAAACTGTATACAGGATGAGGCGCCTCCTCGCTCTGAAATTGAACCCTGGTTATTTACGAGCGCCGCTACAGAAATCTAGGTTAGTCTGCAGATTGAACCGTGAGCCGCTGCACGCTGCTGTGCCGCAGCGCGCGGAGCCTCAAAAGGATGGAGCGGCTCGCGGGAAAACAAACAGGAGCAGTGTGTGCTCGAAGAAAGAGCTTCTTATGCTGCGAGTGCGGGTTCGCCCAGCCGCGCCGTCCTTCGATTAGGTTTCAGATCCAATCATGACTCTGCCTTACGCGTCACGTTATGAAACACGACTCTGTGCTAACTTCCTGGCTGTCCTATTTCGCAGGACTTTTGCCTCGAGGTGTATGTATAGAAGAGACAGGACAATCAGAGATGCACTCCAGATCTGTCAAGGTAGCAGGCATGTATGTCAGATGTACGAAATGCTTGGTAGTGGCTACCACCCTCCCCACTGCACCCCGGCACCCCGGTTTTCTATTTTTAAAACCAAGTGGGGCAAAGTTACACGGCTAACTTTAGAGCTCTACGGGAAAAAGAGGTCACAATTTGCACTCTTGTATTGTCTCGTATAGAATATTACACTCAAGCAGCCTGTACGATTAACATAATGATCGATTATGCTATGGAAAATGCTACGGCGCCAAATACCCACTGTAGAGCATTCCAGCACTCAGACTAATAAACAAGATTTTATATCACAGCGCTGTTGAATTCTTGAATCTGACAGGTCAGGAGCTGATTTGGTTTTCTATAACATCGCTCTCACCTCAGTTCCAGCTTATCCACATACTCTACAACTAGCAATAAGTCAAATACAAAAGGAAAGCGCTGTTATATAATGAAGAAAAATCAATATGTATAATCATTGATATGGTAAAGCTTTTAGTAAGATGTTTATTTCACATTGATGGAAGATGGAAGGAGTCTCCAGTGTCAGTGCTGAGGGAAATTCTTCAGAACAGAGGATTTTGCAATTTCACAGTAACAAGCTCTCTTATTGACGCAAGTGATCGACATTAAATGTAACCATGGATAGTTCCAAATATATGATCCTTAATAGATGTACGGTGAAAATTGTACTTGTTGGGAAAACTGCTGTGGTATAAGAGGAATAAAACACTGTTGTAGGAAAATCATGAACTTCGGGCTGCATCATAACACCTTGCTGTTGATTATTTTCCTGTAACTTCCCTGCCCCAAGTGTTTCATTCCTTACAGAATACACCATTTTTAGACTTTATGCCTACATATGGAATACCATATAGGCCAGCCTGTTTTTTTTTTTGGTACAGTCCAGCCATTTCAGGAGACCAGAAGCCATTGAACAATTAATGCTCAGTTTCTTTTAGCTTCTTTGCTCTGGACCACCAAAAACTTGGGGTCAATGACTCCTAAAAGCCTGGTACTGTTGTTGGATGTTTAAGGCATTTGGATGTATCTTAAAAATATAAGTATGTTTCAGCTGTCATATAATCACTGCTAATTAAAGAGAAATATTTGAGTTCAGCAGGTTATGATTTTTTTTTCCCTTCAGAACACAAGCACCTCCTTTTCCCTCGTAGGAGACAAAATTAAAACCCGAGGTGTGTTCCTCGTCACTGTTATTGAACAAGAACGCACCTGATAGCTGACCAACAGCAAGCAGGCTGGTAAACTGCGCAATATCACGGTGATGGATGACTAAATAATACTTTCAGTCACAAAGAAAAACTGGCTGAAAGCAAGAATGCTCTCCAGGATACAAAGTACATAAAAAGCCGGTACAGGTCTGACACTTATAGACAGATGAGAGAAAGATTCACCTGTGCCAGAGTGACAGAATGATGAAAGTCTGGAGGAAGAGAAAGAAAAAAAAAAAAGAAAAAAAAAATGAACTGATCCGAAGCACCACCTCATCGATGGAAATCTTGTTTTTATTGATGATGAGACTGTCAACAGCAGCAGCAGGACGAATTCTGGCACATCTTAATTTCTTAGATCCAAGCATACTCCCTGAAACCTTTTTTATTTTTATTTTTCCAGGGCCAAGATGTTTAACGTTGTATCTTAGTCACGCCAATCAGCTGATCCGAACACTGAGCTTCAGATCACGTACTGAAGCCAAAGGTAAAAAGGCCCAAGCAGAAAATAAATGACTGGTTTACAAGCCAGGCAAAGCATTACCGGGGATGATGTGCAGCATCTGGTGATGGCTACAGGTCACAGCCTTCAGGCAGCCATTACAGCCACTGGATTTGCAACCGAGTATTAACATGACAACATTATTTACTGTTATGTTAATCTGTCTAATTACTTGGAAAACGAGAACCAAGAACAAATAATGGCTCTGCTTCCCATATGGTTCACCTAATACACAGAGCTGCTTGTTTCTTAATTATTAGATTTTTATTTTTTCAAAATTAAAAATGCACTAAAAAACAAAAATGACTATTCTAAATGAAGTAAGCTGCCATTTCACACAGTAAAGCTGACTGTTTATATGCAGAGAACTACCGACAGGAAAACCACAAATGAGTGCAATCAGCACCGAGAGAGCTGTTTTCAGGACAAACCCAATCAATATGGCTGGATATCAGCTTCACTACAATACACCGAAGGTGATCGAGGAGCCTCGGGGACCGCAGCAATACCTACTTTCGCAATTATGCGCAGGACTCTGGAGGAAAATTAGACTCATTTACTATCCCCAACAGCTGGCTGTGCCGTGTGGAGAAGAATCCGAACACGAACTTTGCAGAGCACTGTATGTCACCGAGAAACACATACAGTATGCGAGACACGAGCTGGGGGGGAAAAGAAAAAAAAAAAAAAAAAACTCGGAAATGTAAGCCTGTCTAATTTTATCCCACCTCCTCTAGTTCTTCCCCAGAGGCCGAAAAGGGAGTTGGCAGAACACGGTTCAGCCTACATGCCAAGGCAGAGATACCGCTCCAAACCAACAGCGCACACGCGCATATATATATATATATATGGCCAGACTCATCTATATGCAGAGACGTAAAGCAAGAAAATCAACCCACACTATGGTCAGTGTTGCCCGAGGCTCTCGAAAAATCGAAAGAAGCCTGGGTCCAAAATCACAGGCAGATGATCACGACGGTGTGTATTAAATTTGCGTATGACGTCCCACGATGTCTAAAATAAACCCAGACATAATTATACAGAAAGACACGGACAGCTGAGGAAGGAGTTCGGTTTCAGTCCTATAATATCTGTAATAAACAAAGCTACAAAGTAATAGACAAACATCTGGAAGCTGGAAGGCTTTTGAAGCTTTAAATGTTATTCTTTATATAATTAAACGATTGTGATTACTTCTTACTGTGCACACAGACAGTTTGTTTATATATATAAATAGATAGATAGATAGATAGATAGATAGATAGATAGATAGATATTTTTTAAACATAAAAAAGGACCACGGGGCATAAATATTACTGATATCTTTCTGTAAATAATTTTCAGTGTAAGACGAATAACATTTCATCACCTTCTAAAGCCACACACACACACACACACACACACACACACACACACTTCCATGTGTGGCTTAGGTGACAAAAACATTACAGATTGATCAACTTGGTCATTCACGTTGGACTCAAACCGTAGCAATGTGTAATAACAATACGTGTGTATTCTTGAATTTCAAAACGGGCTCGTTATTTATATATAAACTCATTAACAGTATAAGACTCAGCGATGTGATCATTCTTGAATTGAAAAGTGCAATCAGAACGTGGCAGCGTGTAATAACAATTCATCTGATGATCACACTGGTGGCTCAGCGTGTCAATGTGTGCGAGTTTATACAGATCATGATATGTGAAGTGGTTTTTGTCTATCTAACCAATTCCCAGCTCTGTTTCTCTATTTGTCCAGTTTAAAGGTTTGGCTATTTGAGATCAGACATGCGTGTATACTTGTACATTAGGACTGAGCAATATGCCATAACTATACACTATACACTATACATTACTACACATTCATCACAGTGATCAACCTTGATCACATGCCTATCTCACTCAAAACGTGACAAAACGTGACAAAACGTCAATAACTGACATCACATCGCTGATGATCACATCGCTGCTTGTTTGTACAGAACACATGGGCTGTTTTTTTTTCCTTTCTTTCTCTCTCTCTCTCTTCTAAATAACTAAGCAGGTCTAAACCTGAATGCGTTTAGCAGCTCTATGGACGTCGCCGTTCACAGACTGCAGGGGATCGCAAGACAAATAACGCCTCCTGGAGCAGACAAAAAAGGTTGCCAACATCTCAACAGACACAAAACGTGACATACGTGATTTAAAAAAAATAAAAACAAACAATAAAGACGAATAAGAATCGTCCCTGTGGTTAGTGCGATCACTCTGATCGTATATCTTTCTCTACACACATTTACACACACACACGAAACCAATCAGCGATTACCTGAGCTGAGCTGTATTTACACATCAGCACTGTGTTCAAGCTTGATCTTCATCTCGCAACTATTTCAGTTTGTTCTTGCTTGAACAGCTCTCTGCAACACACTCCTACGGATGTCTCCCACAGCCGCTGATCTGACCGCAATGTCTCTAAATGTCAAAGCCCAAAACGGCAAAGGGCGCTGCTGCACCCTCTCTACACATCCAGCCTACGTCAACTGTACTACGAGTCATTTACACGATTCCCAGAAGATAAACCAGTGATTAACAACGCCAGGAAATCTGCTTCAGACACGCAGCGTTTATACCTACACGACTTTCACTATATTTTTTAAAGGTTACCTCGCTAGCCACCTTGCTAACCTGACTAACTCTCCTTGCTAACTCTCATAGCTAGTCACAACAACCAGAAAGCAGAACGCCAAATTAAACTTGCTAGTTAAACAATGTTTTTTTGTTTGTTTGTTTTTTTCCGGTGACGTTAGCTTGCTAGGGCTTTTACAGTCATTTCAAATCATTCTCTAATGTACTTTTCCCCTCTGTAACCTTCTCAACCTTTCGCTATGAAACTAAAACTTGTCTAGCTCATTACCTAGCTAACCTAGTTAACGTTTCTTAGTTAAATTCTAACACAAGGGTTAGCAAGCTAATTTCTTCAAGTGGTACTAAAAAAAAAACAAAACAAAAAAAACACATGCACAAGAATAACCACCTAGCTGGCAGGCTAAGTAGCATAACTAACACCTAGCCTAAGAGAGTGTGTACTAAGGAGACAATTTGATATTAAAAAAAAAAAGACGAAGAGATATTAAGTTAGCCGGTTATGACAAGATAAGATAAGATATCTATGATGCTAACAAGCTAACACCTGTTCGCGAGACCTATTGGCAGTAGGATGAAGTGAGACTAGCTATACAGCTAGCTAGCTTCAAAGCACCGAGCTAACGTTATGTACATATATAAACATACACACACATATAAATACATTTATACACAAGCTCGCGCATAACAAACAAACAAATAACGTGCACCCTAAGCAAAACTGCTTCAAAAAGAATCCATAATAAAGCTGTTAATGAATCTCTTACCTCGTTGTGTTGTTGCCCGACCTTACATTTGAGCTAGAACATCATTTCTAGTCATTATTTTTTTCTTTCCGTAGAGACGAAATAAAAGGCGCGTCGCTTTAAGGCTTTATCCAGCTCGGTTATATGTTAGCTAGCCCCTGTAATGCTCACGTATAAAGCCCGAACACATCTCATGTTCTCTCGGCAGCTGTTCCTCCTAAAACCAAGCCGCAAAGTCGAACACTTTCACTGCCACAAAGCGAGTCGTCAAAGCCTGGACTAGTGGATCCAGGAGAGTGCGTCAAAGCCTGCAATTCCCTCGCAATCATTCAGAGATTAAGAAGAAAAACAGGAAAGACTAACCGTTCCGAAGCTTGAGCCCAATGCCTTCGGTGGGTCTTCGCCGCGAAAGCAGAATAACACACCAACACACACACACACAATGTCCCAGTAAATGTCGTGATGGTTCTTCAGGTTGTTCTGTTGTCCCAGCTTTCACCAACACGGCGTCTTTCTTCTGTAACAAACTCCCTTTTCCCTTCTTTCACACATCTCAAGCCGAATCCACCATTTAAAAAGCACAGCGTTCACTTTCGAGGTTTGTCTCTACACGCTGCAGAAATGTACATGGAAAATAATTAATAATAAAAAAAAAAAGCTAAACTAAAGACTCGCAGGAAAGAACAATCACATGACGGAGATGTGCAAGCGGCGGAGAGCGCGTCTGTGCAGGCTCTGAGCAGGTTCCGTCCAGGTTCTGAGCAGGTTCTGAGCAGCCTCTAACCAGGCTCAGTCCAGGCTCAGTCCAGGCTCTGCGGCTTCTCCTCTCCTCCTCAGCTCAGCACTACAGTCAATTAGTATTCCTCAGCTTTTCCACAGCTCCTCCGCAGACGAGCAGTGTAATGGGAAGTAAAAGCAGCCAGGTTTGGATATACGAGTACTCTTTAAGTCTCCACCTCTGAGAGAGAGAGAGAGAGAGAGAGAGAGAGAGAGGAGGAGGAGGATCGCTCGCCTTCACTCCTCCCCTTCAAACACTGGGGCTTCTGTGTGTTTTTCACATACAGTCATACAAGTTCTCTCTCAAACCACACTGATGAGAGTACTGTCTACCTATCTCTCTCTCTCTCTCTCTCTCTCTCTCTCTCTGAAATACTAAAGTCAGCCCTTCTGCTATCAACATCCATGCCACGGTTAAAGTCACACACAGAGATCACACTTTTCCCCAGTCTGATGTTTGATGTGAACATTGACTGAAACTCTTGACCTCCATCTGCATGATTCTGTGCATTGCTTTGGCTGATTAGATAGCTGCATAAATGAGCAGGTGTACGGGTGTTTAAAGTGTATTAAAGTGGACGGCAAGTGGATAAATGAGGATCCGGATATGAACTCAATAGTGGAATCTGTAAGCAGTACTCAGCTCGAAAGTAAAATCTAATAATCTAATGTAATCTAATTCTCTAGATCTTATAAGAAAGAAAATAAACAAGTAAACATGCCTGTTTGATATGATTTATGTTTGGTATGATTTATGTTCATGGGACACTACAGGTTTGAAACAGTTGTCTTTTCTTCACAATTATACTTCTTTTTTTTTTTTTTGCACCAGCCACAGAATTATTTTGCTATTTGTGTTCATTTTTGTAGTACACTGATACTTCTGATTTTCTGTAAATTTAATCATCTCTACAAAACCCATAGATTTTATGGAAATGTTTAATATGCTTATAGTAATACACTTGGACTTAATCAATTGTACACGGGAAGTAATGTAGTAAGTGTAATTCCCGTGCAAAGCCCTTACCAGCTGAACCAAGTTGTTTGACTTACAGCAGAAAATATGTTAGGTATTTGGAATCGACCAAAAATAATAATGCAAATATGGATACTTTATAGAAATAAATATAATAATTACTTTTACACTTGTAAATGAAGCTGTAATGATGAAGGAATAGTTGTTATATGCAGTAGCTACTATCTATTTTTACAAAACAAAAATACATCACACATCACACATCACATGGCAAATGTGTGTGAACCTTGTGTATGTGGGAGAGCTTTGTATATCATACAAGGTTTACATTCTAGCACTTGTAATTGTGTAGTAAACTCAAAGAGCAGGTTGAAAAAGTGCTGAATTAATGTGTACTGACTGTAATGTGTCCAATATCTTTATTAACATTATCTCAAAAAATTATTAAAATAATTAAATTATTATAACAAATTTAAAAATACCCCAAACTGCCAATATCCCTTAATTCTTTAAGAGAAACTATCTGAGCAATTACATTTGATCTCCAGTTTTAGTGTGATGATTTATGATAGATTCATAAATCATTACAAAAAAAAAGGGAAATCTTTTAAAATAAGGTTTGTATCTATGGCTGAAATTATAAACATGGTCATCTACACTGAGAATTGAAGAAACAGCATTAGATCATTGCAGCCCAAAAAGTGGCAAAATTGGTTAGTGTAGAAGTGCCATGTAACACAAAAACGTCAATCAGCTCAAGTATCTGAAACCCTGTTTCTACAGATAAAACACTCGCACACTCTCTCCAACATGCAGGTCGATTCCCAAGACTCCTGTCTTAGCGATCGATATTGCTGCTTATGAAACTGGCCATCTTAAAGAAAGCCCTGGTGATGATAGATCAATAAGGATATGCTATTATAAGGTCAACTTTCCTCAACTGTGCCTAAGATCCTAGTTACAGGAAATAATCTCAAAATGTAAACAGTTGATTGATGTAGGATTCCTGAAGCACCAATGCCATGAAAAACAACACACGTGAAAAATCTAACGTATGCCAGACTTTGACTGGACATGGATTGGATTCAAATTTAAACTTGAACATGCTTGCTGCCTGTAACCTAGCTGATGTTACCTAATGGGAAGCAGCGTTCAATAATTCAGAGATCTTCCACTCAGCAATTTTATACTTTTATACTTATTTGGCAGGTGCTTCCATTCCAATGCAATTCCAATGCGATCCAATGCAATTTACAAGCAGATACATGTTTGTCAGTGATATAAGTGCTGCAGAATTAAATATCCACCAACAGACCAGAAGTAAATGCAAAAAAGTAGCAATGAATAAACCTGATTGGTGGATTAAATAAGGAATAAAACATGAAAATAATCCAGGATGGGGTGGTGTGATGTTACACAACGCACACTAGAGTGCCTTTATATATGTCTATTGTTCATGTTACAGCCAGAACTACTCTCTGTGCCGCGTTGTTATACAAAAATTATGTACACTTTCTATCCAATCAGATTTAGGAATACAGCTGTGATGTCGTGTAAGTTCTTCTATTCCAAATAAAGTCCTAACAGTAACAGAATTACGTGAGTTGTCATGTTTATACTGGCTATATTGGTTTATACTATACGGTTTATATAGAAACATACTGTACACACAGTGCATCAACACACAAAGCGCAGGGCTGAAAGTGTTTTTGTATCAATGTTCAGATGCTCTTGGAGGTGCATCTTCAGGAGCTTTTTATCAGTTACTGGATTACTTTATGATACCACAGCACTGTTGAATCCCAATACTGATTGGTCGGAAAGTGTTGGCTAATAACAGGTTCACATTAAAGTGCTCGTTCTAATCCATTGTTTTTATAGTAACTTCTATGTCACAGGGACTTGTATGGCAGACACTCCACATAAAACTAATAATAAATGGATTTTAAAAGTGTAGTCATTTATAACGCTCTTTCGGCTGCTCACGTTAGGGGTCGCCACAGTGGATCATTGGTCGGCATATTTGATTTGGCACAGTTTTTAATGCCAGATGCCCTTCCTGACGCAACCCTCCCCAATTTTTCCGGGCTTGGGACCGGCACTGATAGCGCACTGTTGCACGCAACCCTAGTAGCTGGGGTTGGTTCCCTAGCCGGGAATCGAACCCGGGCCACAGCGGTGAGAGTGCTGTGGCCTAACCACTAGTCCACCAGGGACCCGAAAGTGTAGTCATTGATATGGTCCGTAAAAAATATTTATTTAACCTTTATGGAAGGAGTCTCTAGTGTCAGTGCTTTAAGTTTACCTCAATGGGAAAGTCTTCAAGACAGAGGAGCTTGCGCTTTCTGGTAACATGCTAAGCTGCGATTATTTTGTTGTATTAACTTCAAGTAAGAGAAAATAAAAAGAAAGGATGATGATGCAACAGCTGTTTATAGCTGCTATAACATAAGTAATAACAGGAATTAACTTGTTTGTAAATATAACTATAAACAGACAGAAATTTGACCTTTAATTAAAACAATTGGCAAATTGCTGTGGTATAAGAGGAAAAAACAATTCAGCTTGTGTTGGTATTGGAAAATAAACACCAATTTGTGATAGACACTTATAAAAAAAACCTCACAAGTAATACAGTATACAATCGAAACATCTCTGGGATCTGAAGTCACAATCCTCCAGTCATTAGTATAGAACTACAGCCATTGAGCTAACACTGGCCTGGTTGATTTGGATTACTAAACATTGATTCATGAAATGAGAGGTATACAACATGCAGCTCGGCACTGTTACACGTTGGAGGAAATCCATTGAAGTGTGTTTAATTTAAAAGGACAAAGCAATGTCCCCAAGAGCCTTCATGTTCACGGAGCTTCAAATCCTATTTGTTTTTGCACTTAAGGTATTAAAAATGATGGAAATGGGTGAAAAAGCAATGGCACTGCAAGCTCCTTGGGATTCTGCTCAAGAGACTGCATAGTTTATAAGTGTCCAGATTGGGAATAAAGAAGATCTGCTGTCAAGTTGAAGAATGACATTAAAGCACAAAGAAAATGAAGTTGTTTGGGCTGCCATTTGGTTCCCACTGATAAGATTTTTACAAATATGTATGTAAAGTAAAGGTAAGGTACATTTTAAACACAGGTAAATACAATGTCCTTCACAACAACCTATATTTATGTACCAGATAAATAATTAAAAATATTAATAAAAACCTGTCTACAGCACATTATAGCTATCATTAAATGCTTCACAAATGGTACTTTTTTGCATGAATGTGTGAATTCATTTAACAGTTCATGCTTGACTCATCCTTTTCCATGAGTCGTCCATTATACTGTAGGTTATGAAAAATTTTAATTTTAGTGTCTCATAATATTCACTCAATCCTGTCACCTGAAAAAAAAGAAAAGAATCCCTATGAAATATCTGGAATATTCTCCAAGTATCTCCCCAAGTATTTCCCCAATCATCTGAATTTCCTGAAGATCATGGGAAGAAGAAAAGTAAATTCTCTGATTTTTGTTTCTTTATTCGCAACGGTATTGCGATATCGACTAATGACATCGTTATTAAAGTACAATCCTGTTAAACAAATTATAGATTGATAGTAAAACATTAATTAAAAAATAAAGGTTAAATAAATCTGCAACATTTCTATGAATTGGACCAGAAATGAAGAGAAGGTAGGAAGGCTTGGGCTCTGTCTCTCTCTCTCTCTCTCTCTCTCTCTCCCGTGGCTTTTTTTCTCTCACCTTTTTATCCTTGATGCCACTCACTGAAACACAAAACACTCGTTAGAAAAATCCCGCACAGGTATAGATTGTTACCACGCACTTTTCCTGGCTCCGCCCACCATTCACAAACTGCCACTCGACCACGCCCCTGCTTCTGCAAAATCATTAGAATGTATAATGTCCTTACACCATTAACGTGGATTCTGCTTAACCACATTTTGTGTATTTAATAATTCTATTCTTAAAAACTTCAAATCTCGTTTAACAGTAAATGCAACAAAGAAATGTAAAAAATGACTGTTGCCTGCAGTGGGTTATTACTTTTTTTATTGTTTTAATGCTTTTTTTTTTAGATTCAATGCTAAGAAATGGAAAAAGCAATAAATAAAAACAGGAGGTAACTCCTATATATGTGCACATTGTCCATCATGAGAAGTATCAACACCATGTAGGGAACATTTCAATAAATACTAATGAATATTATTTCTACTTAAGGTGCAATATTTGTGTATTTGTATATTAACCCTCTACTGGGTTATTTATTTTTAGGTTTATTTATTTTTTATGGATTTTTATTACTTGAATTAGTTCAAGAAATAAAAATATATTTCAAAATTAAAAAAAAAATAAAAATAGGGGGGTAGTTTGTAAATTGTTGCCATATGGCAACAATGTACAGTAAAGGGTTAAGATGATAATTGTGTTGAGTGTTGTGTTCGAATTTTTTCTTGGAGTTTGGCCAAAACATGGTCCATCCAACACAGTATACAACACAGACATCACAGATATGATGTCTGTGTTGTATACTGTGTTGGATGGACCATGTTTTGGCCAAACTCCAAGAAAAAATTCGAATACACGTAAACGTTCTGTATATGGCAAATTCTTATTCTGAGTCTGATCATGCCGAATATAGCTATTCTCATTTCTCAGTAAACATATGTAGCTAACTGCTAATTATATCATATTGTAGCTGGATTCTTTACTGTAAAACTCAAACAGACAGAATAACCAGATTACGCTATATGAGACCACGATCATCTGCTCAGCTGTTCTATCTTCAGCAGTCCATATGGGATTAAGTGTAGATATTATTTCTGCACCATGGGAGGACACACACACACACACAGAGTTATGTAAGAATAAAAATACAAGACTCACACAGTAGGAACTTGCTTCCAGCTGTCCAACTTTTATTAGCATCAGGACACAGAGGTCACCCATATTGTTGTAAACAAAATATGATTTATTTTTTATTTGCAAGACTATTTTACTGTATTTACTTGTGTAAATAGGCTTTTTGCTATTTGTTCCCAGTACGTTAGCTGACAAAAAGTAATCAATGATACAGAAGTCTAAGTAATCGATAACAGTACACTATGCATTCAGTTTGACCTTCTGAACTGCTCAAGTTGTTCAATAATCTCACGGGCGCTTTAGAATTAGCACTGATTATCAGCGATCTTATCAATATGCATTACTTCACAGATTTGTGTAACTTTTCACAAGATCTTATTCATGGAATCTTTCAGTTTCATAACACTCGCCATGTGTTTCCTGAAATATAGTTGGATTTATGCATTTCACTCTTTTTTTTTAAATAGACAAGCCCATCGAGGTCAAAGGTTATTGGAGTTTAAAAACAAAATGATGCAAACTTCCTTCCTTTCAAACAGCAGAAAGCTCCAAGTCAGACTGTGCAGCTTGAGTGAGAAGTCGGACATGAATTTTTAATGCTTCGGGCTTTGCTTCTCTAATCAAGTTTGTAGTCAAAGTCTCCTTTATATATATATATATATATATATA
>CM074964.1:13849437-13880006 GCA_037577455.1 Pangasius macronema | reverse complement strand
GTCCGTTTCAAATCACCCCACAGGATCTCAATAGGATTTAGATCTGGGCTTTGACTTGGCCGTTCCAGAACTCTCCATTTTTTACTTTTCAGCCAGTCCTTGGTGGATGTACTGGTATGTTTTGGCTCATTGACATGTTGCAGTTCCTCTTCAGCTAGAATTTTTTGACAGATGGTCTCACATGTTCCTCAAGCACCTTCTGATACAATGTAGAATTCATAGTGATAACATACTTGGAAATAAAAAAAAGGCTGTTTGTGATTGTTCTTTAAAAGTAGGACAATATTCAAAAATCACATAAAGGTGATTTCATAAGGTGCTGCATTTAGAAATAACTTTTTGCCAACATGAAGTATAGCAGTATATCCGATTTAAAATCACAACATCCCATTATAGACTTCTTCTTTACCATTTCATTATAGCAGCTGTTTAGGTATGTCAAGCCCCCAGTCCTGAAATAAAACCGAAACACCCTGAAACACTGAATATTTCATTCTGTACCCTGATGTGTGGACTTTAAACAATATACTGTATTAATCGCAGTATGTTGGGGTAGGTGGTTTTCCTTACTTTCCTGGTGTTGCATCAGGAAGTCATACACAGCACAGTTATTAACATGTTTCTCATATCTCTGTGGGTAGCCGATCACATGCAGCATTTTGACGCAATTGAGATTCTAGGGCTCTCAGCATTATGACAAATCATGAGTAGTCTATAGGCTGAGAGACATTAAACAGTAGGAGACCATGTTAATTATGCATATTTATTATCATATATTATATACGAGTGGCATAATTCGAGTCTAATATTAAACCTAAATTGAGCATCAATGCTTCAGATATTTTAATCATAAGAAAGTTTATACTACATGAGCAACTAAGACAGGAACCTAACTGGTAAAACATTCATTCATTCCTTTATTCATTCATACGCTCTGGACGGGATGCTAGTCCATCGTAGCCCATTGGCATCTCTAGAGGCAATTTAGCGTAGCCAATCTACGTTGTGGCATGTTTTTAAGAGATGGGAAGAAACCAGAGAGCCCAGAGTAAAACCCCATGGAAACTCACAGTAACACTGAATTAAATTGAAGTTCAGAATTGAACCCTGGACCCCTTGGTAATGAAAATTAAAAGTAGTGGGGTGTGGAGTGCCACATCAATGATTATACATTTTACTTTGCTAAACAACGACATGTTTTTTAAAATCTGTTTATTATTAGTCTTAAATGTGGAGTATCCTCGTTCCCTATGTATGAGCTGTTACTATAGAAACAGTAATGCATTACAATGAGAGCATTACTATAAACCTAGTGTTCATGTTGCAGCCAAAACTACTTTCCGATCCATGCTGTTATACAAAAATAACATTTTTGTATAACATATAATTTGCATACTCTCCTGACCAATCAGATTCGAGCATTCAACTGTGCTGTGGGTTAACAATCTAATATTGCGTTACAATTTGTATAAATATAAACAGTAATAAATAAATAAATAAATAAATAAATAGAATTTCTACAGATACAACAAATGATTTTGAAATGATCCAAAGTGGGGGGAAAAAATCCATCTTTAAATTCAACACCCTATATACAATGTTTTGTGAATATTAGATTAGTTTGGTTAGTCCAAGTGATGCACTTGGCGATATGATGGAAAGTTGTGCTGAGGTAATATAAAAAAAAAGGAATTTAAAAAAGGAATAAATGGAAAAATAATAATCTTGCTGAAAAAGCTTAGATACTTCACTTGGTTTCTCCAGTGATGTTAATGTCACCTGAACCCCTGACGACTCACTGAGTGGTTTCAACATGTACATTCATCAAACCTATGTCATTTCATAGCCATACATACATTTACTATTAGGTTTCTTGACCCCTATATCACTGACCACATGATATGCTTACCAGAATTTCAAACGAGTATGTGCTAGGGGTGTAAGCATATACAAATTTAACAAATTTGTACAAATTTTCTTGGATTTAAAAGATAAACAAATAAATTGAATTTTAAAGACTACGTCTAAATGTCACCCAAATCGTAGACTCACCCACATACTTTCACTAAACAGTGCTGTTTAAGTGACCTTCTGCACTCACTACTAACTGTTTCAAAAGAAGACTTTCTAATACATTTTACCAGGTGTTTTTTTCAATCCAGTGACTATGTCTTGCTCCAAAATGCTCATTTTGAGTGAATTCTTAAAAGTTTGTTGGAATGGACTGCACAAAAGAAACATATAGCCAATTAGCTGCAAATGCAACCCTCACGATTGTGAAAAGCTTTCAGACATGCTGTGGGTTGTAGGATGTGGGTGGAGCACCTGTGACAGAGACTAGATCAGTGCTACCATGCTATAAGTTGCAAATGTAGAACTGTACTTTGAGAAGTTGCAAAAGTCAAAAGAGCCACTTTCAAGCAGCACCAACTGAGATGGATATTGAAAAGCAGCCTAGGAAGCAGGTGGGTAAACAGCAGGCAAACAATGGCCACTAATCTGCCTGATTACTTCTGTAACACATGCTACCTCACGCACACACACACAAACACACACACACACACACACACACACACACACACACACACACACACACCTCATCTACCTCGTATCTATCATCACATTGCTCCCGGAACACACACTAAAAGAATAGACATCCTCAGGTGCAGAGCAGACAGGACTATGATGATCCATCACCACAATGAGTCTCTTAGTGAACATCTGGACTGGCCAGAGACATACATGGATGAAGGAAAAGCACAACAAGTGTAACTAAAATCACATTTTGTTTTGTATTTACAAAGATCAGTCAATCGCAACAGTGCCAGAGTTCGAATCCTGTCTCTGCCAAGTGTGTGCTGAGTTTGCATGTTCTGCATCCTTTGGCGGTTTTCTCCGGGTACTCCGGTTTCCACCCCAGTCCAAAGACGTGCGTTGTAGGCTGACTGGCATTTCCAAATTGCCTGGAGTATGCGAATAGTTAATATGTTTGTGATAATAGTGTGTGTGTGAGGTTATGCCCTGCAATGGGTTGGTACCCTGTCCAGGGTGTGCCCCCCTCGTGCCCCGAGCTCCATGGGATAGGCTCCAGGCTCCCCTGTGACCTTGTGTAGGATAAGTGGTGTGGAAGATGGTTGGATGGATGAACCAAGCGTTAAGCCAGTGTCATGATGGAAAATATTTTTGTAGTGACTTTCAACCATGGCAGAATGGTTGTGCACCACCTCCCAGTTGTGCTGCCTCCTCACAGCTCCAAGGTCCAGGCTTTGATCCCGAGTGTGACTGTCTGTGTGGTATTTCTATGTTCTGCTCATGGATGTGTGGGTTTCCTCTGGGTTCATTGTTTTTTCCCCCCACCTGCCAAAATCCTGCCGGAAGCCATATTGGCTACTCTTAATTGCCCCTATGTATAATTGAATGTACAAGAAGTGTGTGTGCATGGCAGTATTGTTGCCACCTTACAGCCCCAGGATCCTTAGTTTGATCCTGAGCTCAGGATATTGTCGGTGTAGAATTGCCATGTTCTCCCTATGTCCTTCTGGGTTTCCTCTGAGTCATCTTGTTTCCTCCCACCTCCCAAAAACTTGCTAGTAGGTGGACTGGTGATTCTAAAAGTCCAATGTCCCTAGGTGTGAATTAGTGTGTGCATGGTGCCCTGTAATAGATTGGCATCCCATCCAGGGTGTATTCCCACCTCACACCCACTGTTCCCAGGATAGGCTCTAGATCCATTCTGACCCTGACCAGGATTAAGTGGTTACTGTAGATGAATGAATGAATGAATGAATGAATCATTTTGACCCAAGTACAACAGCAGGGTTAGAGAGCTTTGACCAAGAGTTGCATGGATAAAGCACTGGGTCATTACAAGATAAAGGCACTCAAGAACTCCACCTATGTCATGTCTCCTGTGATCTTTCTAAATCTGCATTCAAATTCCTTAGTGTCATTCACAATGTAAACAGCCATGTGGCAGCATCAGAGTCCTCCCTCACCTCTTTCACCCCAGGCTGTGGGAAAGTTGCCAAGAATCCCAGTGACCCCTCAATCAGTCTTGCTGTATCTTTCTCCATTTTGTGTCCTCTGGGCGAAAGGATGAGTCACTACAGCCAATGAATGGGTGACATGCGAATTCCTGTCACTGATCTTTTGTGCTTGAGGCTCCTATAACAACCCAGCCCTGAAAGCACTACTTTCCATCCACCTATTAGAATCCCAGGATCACCTGGGGCCACCCGTGGTCGTCTTCCACTACAGAGGGCTCATAAGCTGGGATTCCAAGACAGTCTTAACTTGCTGATCTCTCATTCTTTCACAATGAGTCTTGTTTAGCCCAAAACAAACTGCTGCTGTCTGCCAAAAGATACAGAATGGCAAAGTTGCACCATGAGGAACTACAAAAACAAAACAAGTTTAAAAGCGCAGTCCCTAAGGCCAGAGGCCATGGAGGCATTCCAAAGTAATTTTAGCCAGAGAAAGTGCCGTCTCCTCTCGCTGAGAATTATCAGCATCAGGCTTTATATCAGGATAATTCATTATTGACCACAGAAAATTACTGCTCCTGCGCATCGGAGCGAGTTGCAATAGAGGCATCGTTGCAGCTCGGCAATGCTATACGATACTTCTGCTTTTTCAGAAGAGGAAGAAATCCTCCTGGGAGGCTTTGGCGTTTGCTGTGAGTTAAATGAGCCATAAAGTAAACAGTAAGTAAATTGGCTGCAGTGAACCGTTTATGGGAGTTCCTGGCACTAAAAGCAATGTCAAGAACAATGTTGAGCTTAGCTACCACACAAGTATGCAAGTAGAACCACGTGCACATGACTTCATAATCCTAATCTTTGTAGATGTATAATGCTTCATTATTATTTACATGAATTTTCCTTATTTTGTCTCCAAATGAATAAAAGCAAAATGAATTATTTAACTCATTTAAACATCCAGTCTGCTTACGCAATCGCTTCCAGTTCCACCATTTCCCCTCATCTTTACTAAGGTAGTATTTCCATTCTACAGCATTCAGCAATCCGATAGAGCTAGGGGTATTAAAAAAAAAAAACTACCCTCTTCTCTCTTAGACCACACTATCTCTCCTCATGACATTTCCTACATGCAGTGTGCATCACCTTTCCGATCAGTTCCCAGATCATGGGGCTTCTCCCAGGGAGAGGGCTTATTACTTGGCTGCTAATGCTGTAGGATGGATCAGCTCCGTCTAGAGATGCATTAGAGCTCTGAGGCCAGAGTATGACGCAAAGCTCTGAAAGCGAGAGCATCAAGCTCACATAGACTGAAGAGCGCCTGGTAAACAAGCTCCGGATGAACAAGGCTCCAGAAATCGTTATTACAGAGTAATAATTATATAAAACATCTGAAGCCTGCACATAGCCAGCTGGCACTGGCTATTTTACTGCACACATGAGCAATAAGAAATGGAGATTCATGTCACAAGTAACAACACAGAGTAAATGTTAGGTGAACAATTTTTATCAGTTTGACGCTAGTTGAACTTTGCCGTATCATCTAATGCCATTAGATCTTGGTTAATTAATATATTTGTCGATTCTTTGTGACCAAAAGCAGTGACTATCTGTATTAACCTCCTGAGACCCAGATTAATTTTCTATAACAGCAGCTCTGACAAGCTAATATGTTCTTTATCGTTTCTTCTGTAGTAACAACTTAGGTGGGAAATGAAAAATGCGTATAATCATTAATATGATGATAAGTTTTGTAAGGAGATGTTTATTTAGCATTTTTGGAGGGAGTCTTCAGTGTCAGCTGTTGGTAACAGTCAGAGGTCTGACCGCATCATACCACTCCATTGTTTTTTAATTCCTTGCTTAATATACTAGGAATGCATCTTGATAAGTAAATATAGATACAACAAAAGTGGAAGTAGAGTTCTACAATAATACAGTCATATTCTTAATCTACAGCCTGCCTGAGACAAATCTTTTCTGTTGGGTTTGTGTATACGTCCTGATCTCTTATTTATGCCATTACTGAGGATGATCGCGCTTTTTCTATTTTCCCTGCACAGTTCAATACTGATTCTTTAAGCTTCCCTGGTCCATTACCTCTCACACCCTCAGTGCATCATACAAATCAATAAAACAGCCTCCACACCGAAGTTTGTGGCCGAGAGACTTAATTGAATGAAATGAAAGTCTTGAAATCATTTGCTCTGCTAAATGTGTGACCTCACCAATAGCTGCACTTTCGACTGAGAAGAGACGTGCAGAGAAGAAGGGGTTAAATACAGGGCACGTTACTAGGCAACATATAACCTCCTTCACTTATCTTGCATGCATGTCATCTTTCGAAGTAGGGCTCCCCGTTCTCATTACGAACATAATTGGTGGGAATGGAGATGGCACTATATTAGCGCAAAAAGTGCATTGACTTTCACAGAGGGTCAAGCCAACTGTGTAAAGATGAGCAATCTTAGTGTGAAAACATTAGAACAACAATAATGGACTTTATCCAGCTGAGAACATGTGCATCACTTGTTTAAAAAAAAAAAGAGCCATTTCATCTTCTATTAAATCTAAGATTTTTCTTTAAACATGAGTTCATTTATTATGCCCTTATCTGGTTTTTCTTTTATCCCTGAGTCCCAGCACAGACCATATATTATGAATAAAAAATGGACAATTATGGAGAATTACTTTTTCTGTAAAGCCTTTTCTGAACCCCCCCACCCCCCACCCCCCCTTCCTGCAAGTGTTCAGTGAGCCCATACAGGCCTAATTTAACTTTTCAGCAATTAATCTCTTCTTTTTTTTATTGACCAAGAGTTAATTCATCAGGACTACATTTCCTCTATGTGTGTGTTCTGAAGATAGGGGGAAAAAATCGCTTAGCTTAGCACAATAATTGGATGTCTTCAGAAAGAGCTAGCTCTCCTCGCACACTGTGGAGTAAACTTTCAACTCAAGAAGCTGGGCACTTAGCACTTTGTGCTTCATGCAGCTATTTATTATGTTTACATATGAAATGAGAATAATTGGCTTGTAGTCGCCTTAGAAGCATGTGTCCTTGTTGCTACTTTCAGCTGAACTATGGAGTTTGTTCGCCAGCTGGGCACACTGCAATAAGAATACAAATTAATGCCTATAGGGAAACTGATGCAATTTCACCTCCAGGATTGTCAGTGAAATTAATGAAGTTTCAAAAATATCGAGTGCAATATGCAGTTTTGTGAACTGCTACAGTTTACTTTTAGGCTGTTAGGAGTTTTATGTTGCTTTTGAGTAGAGACAGCACTAGCAGCGAGTGCAGAATTCCATTATTGAACGTTAGGTTATATGTCATGGGGCATAAACGACAAGGCCATTCATTTATTCAAGCTCACACAAAGTGTCTGTTTTTAAATTTATCTAGCCTATTTCCTTTTGTAAGAACACACTTGCACACAAAAGATGAAATAGGCAAAAACAAAAACTTGCTTAGTTTCAAAATTTCAGTCCTTGGAAAAGAAAAAGAAAACATTTCCAAATTAAAAGCACACTGTACCTTATTGTTGGGAGATCATCAGTTCAAATCCTGACGATCTTACAGATAAGCATGGCCAGGAACCAAAGTAGGAAAATTGGTTGTGCCACCTGGGTGGGAGGGATAGCAAACTCTGTCTCTATTGTGAATCACAGTGACACTAGCCAAACGTAGGTGTCTGTGAGCTCATGTATGTGGAAAAGGGCAGATAGCACTTAACTATAAGTGTGTTACGCTGCGCTGTGATGTAGCATGAGCAGCAATTCTAAAAAAAAAAGATGTGATTGACTGGCTTCACACATCTCAGAGGATGCACATATTAGCCCTAACCCTCCCTGTTGGCTGGTGAGTGGGGATTGTCAGGTGATCAAATTGGTGAGAAAATGGGGGAAAAAATTCACACCATAGAACTAGGGTTGCCAAGTAGTGAACCATGGTCCGGATCTGGGAGGCACCAATGCTACCTCTTCCATGGCCCAAGGCTGCTCACTCACAGCTATCTAAAACCTTTTGGATCACAAAATAAAGATCGAGAACCACTACAACTCATTTCAGGAACTGCGCCAACAACTAAGTTGGCACCTGAGTCTGTGATCTTCAATAGCATGGGACAGAGGAACAAAAAAGCGAAGGGTTCCAACATTCCAGTCTTTCTTCTCCTCCAGCCTCAAGAGTCTTCCCAAACTGAATCAATGACGTTTGGCCAGGCTGACGGAGATCAATGGCGATTACCCGGAGCCTGGAGCTCTTTGTAATTGCAAAGTGAGGAGAGATTGGCTGAATGCCACCGGGTCCAAGCCACTATTGGGTGGTTATTGTTATTTAGATGTGCTGACAGGTCTGCACTTCCCTGGCCTTTTATGTCACAGTTCCCGATTGTGTTGCTGCGCCCAAGCAAATGCCTCTCCTCCCTTCTCCCCAGTTCATTTTTTTTTTCTGAACAATACTGTCTGTCTAGCGAGTCCTATAAATCAGCACTTGTCTGAGCTACTTCTTTAATGCTTGTTACACACTGGAGCGCTCGGCAGTAAATTCCCTAGCCGGACAAAGTGCACTGTAAGCTCACAGAGAGAAGTATGTACATCTCCAAGAGGAAGAATGAGACGAGCCTTAAATCCGATGGTGTCACTTCGGAGCCGAGTAGACTGCTGTCCAAATCTGATGCCTTGCTTTGACAAGTCTGGAGTGAATGTTTAGCCAACAGGAGGAGTTTCCCACTGGCAATCCTAACCAAGAATTATCCTTACTCTTCCTCCTCAGGCTGTTTGTTTTTCTGTGGTTCAAAATTTGTTGTAAAGGTGTATTTTGGTATAACCTGACCAATAATGAGCAAATAACTTCATATAATGTAACTGTTTGACAGAGCTAAATTTCTAACTCAGACAACAAACCCACACAGGAATATCAATTTCCAAGAATAAACCCTGCATTGTTACTCTCCTGTTCGTCATCTCTGTTTTTATGAATCATGTGTAGACCATAAAGCCTCTCCAGTCAAACATGAGTGCTCTTAATACTCGGCTGACTATACAGAAGAAGAAAAGCACAAATTATTTCCAACAGCTATCTGAAATATGCAGGTGTATAGTTGGCTGTAATATTTCATAAACTGTTATGTCAAACACCTCAAGAATAAAGTTAGGAGCATACATACGGTATTGAGGGATAGAGAAGCTGAAAGGTGGAAAAACAGCAATGTGACCAAAATTTCTAAAATGGAAATAACAAATGTAATGATTCATACGTGCAGACTGATGATGGTGGCCCTACTACTTAAGGTTTCACTTGAATAGTGAAAAGTGTTCAAAAAGGTCTTATCCAAAATCTTCATTTGCAGTATGGATTGTACCACTAGACTGGTGGATTCAACACACTACATTTTCAAAAGTAAATTGTGGAAATACATGTGAATGGAGAATCACTTGTAGACGGATTGAAAGGATTGGAACGGAAACGCAGATAAGTCTCTATTTTGCGCACATTTCTTAGGATTGGAATGAAAATGACCTGGTGACTGACAAGGAGCAAAACCATATTAGTGGCAAACTGCTCATTGGTGCACATTTCGAAACTGGTGTCCCATAAACAGTACAATGAGTGGTCATCAGTGGACAGTGGATAGGTTCAACGAAACAGACTTCATGTGAAAACTGTAATCAGTTTCCTGGTTACACAACTGCATTATTTGCCCATGTAGTACAGTTATAGAAGGGAATTATTTATAATTGTACTATCCTTTGTCACCCAGATGAGGATGGGTTCCCTTTTGGATTCAACAAATTATTTTTTCAAAAGTAAATTGTGGAAATACATGTGAATGGAGAATCACTTGTAGACGGATTGAAAGGATTGGAACGGAAACNTTTCCTGGTTACACAACTGCATTATTTGCCCATGTAGTACACAGTTATAGAAGGGAATTGTTTATAATTGTACTATCCGTTGTCACCCAGATGAGGATGGGTTCCCTTTTGAGTCTGGTTCCTCTCATACCTCTTCCTCATATTGTCTCAGGGAGTTTTTTCCTTGCCTCCGTCGCCACTGGCTTGCTCATAAAGCTGTAAATGTCCATTGTTAAAAGCACTATACAAATAAAATTGAATTGAATTGTTCATGTAAATCAGGACCTACAGTGGGTCTCATATACTTTGCAAAATGTCATGCGTCATGATAACCACTGACCAGAAATTTAATCTTAGACCTGCTTAGTACTAGCACCTTTTTTTCACCTATAGAAAATGAATCTGAGAAACTCTGGGCTGACTAGACACACATTGTAAGAGCTAATTTGCTCTTTGGGATTTTACTGTGTAACTTGCTTGAGCATATATGCAAATACAAGCCTGCATGTTTGATTAGAAATATGGGTATTGTTTACACAAGATATCCTCATTCCATCTCATTCTCCATTCCAAAACACCGCACCTAACTGAGAGCCAGTCGCCATAAAGTCAACACACAAGTATTTGCTTTGAAAAAAGAAAAAATAAAAATCCAGCGAGATGGACACTAATGGCAAATCAATAGAGCTGAGCATTTGCAGAGCTAGCGATGCCATGTTCAGATTTGTGTTTACCAAGAGAGGGCCGGATCACTGATGCATGCATCGGCAGCTCTCAATGTCACAGGGAGCAGGTATTCGCATGAGTCTGAACGAAAAAAAGGCCATTGATTCAGCAGTACACCAACACATGATGATTCTCTACCAGAATTTGCATTCACATTCTATTATCTTCAGGCATGATGATAATCAAAGTGAAAAAAAAAAAAAGACTAAAAGGGATTGTTGTGAATGGTACAAATGGCAGTGTTGCTTATTGCTGCCATGGGGACATGGGCAAGGTCAGAGTATAATCTTGCTGTCATCTTCGCTGGAAAATAATGCTTCTGAACTTTTAGCATTAAGTAAATTTCTAGTCTCGAGAGGTAATGGCTCTTACTCATTATCTGGATGACTCACAATTTATTGTTGAAGTCACTGACCCTCAAAGCATCAATAAGACATTGGCAGTAATATGATTCTTAGTACATCATCTGCTTTCCCTTTATTTTTACTTATTACTGACTGCAGTCTGGTCACCTGGGGGAAAGAGGTCAATGAGAAGACCAGTTCAGAATGCTAATATGTTTTAGGTACATTAGGGATGAATAGAAGGCACACTATTCTTTTTATTTTAGGACATCTGCTTGAGACTAAAGGTGAGCATTGGAACAAACACCATGTTTATTGACGTGCGATGCATTTACAGTGTTCATTCATTCATCCTTAGTAACTGCCTGGTCCAGGTTGTGGTGGTTTACATTAGGCTACTAGTTTGTTTGCATTTTGTGAAATAGAACCAACTATACTGTATTTCTTAGAAAATATCTCTGGCAGGAACAAATAAAAATAATGACTGCACAAGCTTGAGATATTTGCTAACAAATACAGTTCTAGAATATAGTTTCACATTGTACATTTTGAAACAGGGTCAGTTTTAAAAGTGGTTTATTCTGAAAACCTTAATTGAAAAAAAAAACAACCAGATTTTTGCATTGTTTATTGCAAAAAGGTGCCACAGAAGTCTAACATTTCTCTACATAATCTCCATTTTTTAAAAGTGTTCCAGTGATGCTGATGCCTTGCATAAATTACAGCTGCATACTGTCTCTAATTTATCATATGTCACACTTTTATGGTTTTCATTTGACTTACCCTCAGATAATTAAGTTAACTACCAAATAAATAAAGTAAAATGACTCGGCTTAAATCCAAAGGCCATTATAAGAGGCCATTATTGTGATTATTTTTACTAGATTACTCAAATCTATTTTTGTACTGACAGTACTGTGTCCTGGAACATGCGATTAGAAGGCAGGACACGTGTGTGAAATCAATGTGTTATTTATTTTAGAGGGAAATCAAGGAATCACAGGGTCAGGAAACGTAGCAGGGGCCAAGATACAGGCAGACAGGGTAATCAAAGGTATATCCATAATCATGGATCCTCCATCATCAAACAGTAATGCAGGCATGGGTCCAAACATGGAAGTAAAACTAGAGACAAAGAACAGGGAACGCAGTAACGCATACTGCAATGAACGAGACGTTGTAACTGGGCAGAGGTAGCTCAGTGGTTAGGACGTTGGGCTACTGATCGGAAGGTCATGAATTCGATCCCCAGCACTGCCAAGCTGCCACTGCTGGGCCCTTGAGCAAGGCCCTTAACCCTCAACTGCTCAGTTGTATNTATAAAGACAAACGAATGGGAAAAACAAGCTAAGGGATGAATTCAGAACAGGTGCACACATTAGGTAACAGATCAGTAATGGGACGGGGTGGAGACAGGACCAATACACAGGTACATGGCAATTAAACAACGTAAACATGGCAATGTAGACAGTTTTTTTTCCCCAGTGTTACTTGTTACTACTCTTCCGGTTAAGGCCACGCCCACTTTGGGTTTAAATCCAAATACTGATGCAGCTATTACGCCCCTAGTGCATATTGAATAATTTTTTTTTTTTCATGAAAAATTTGTTTGTATTTTGAATGAATGGTTACAGAGTTTGTTGTAATGTTTTGGTGCATATCTTAGCACGTTTATTCCTAAAAAGAGCTGGGTTTTCTCTGGTTCTCTGATCTATGGCACCTGTCACGTGCCAATCTCTTCTGCCTTTCTGTACAGCTCACATCTTTCTAACTCGGTCTGACTTTTGACCTGCATGACCATGATGATTCTCTTTCTCTTTTCAAGAGTGGCTGAAATTCTGCATGCAGCAGCTTCAATAACAGGAAGATTGAAGGTTTTGTGCCTTACCTTGAAGACCTCCCACTCCCCTCAGGGGCCAATTGTGGTGCATTTCCTTTGATTTCCTTCAAGATGAACAACAGACGATGAGGAAAATGAGGAAATTTGCCTCGGAGCATCAGAAGGCGTTATTACACTCCTACAGGGGGTCATTAGTAACAGCTGTTTCAGTAGGAGCATAGCCAAATCAGTAAATCACTTGACTGTAGGAAAGTCACAAAAAATGCTTTAAAAGTATCTCATCAAACAAGTTTTAAAATGCTCAAATATAAACAACATTAACCCAAAGGTTGGTTCCACAGCAAATACCTAGCAAGTAAGGTTATTTTTATAATCGTTCATTAGCAAATTCATTAACAGTTGCCTTTGTATGGATTTTTATGAATGAAACCAAGTTGGCATGGAACCACACTTTTCTTTCTTTCCACTTCGTGGTTCAAACTGCTCAAACTATTCCCTTATTCCATGAAAAAAGAAGAGGTGAAAAGTAGGCTGCATTAATGCTGGGGTGTATGTTGGCCATATTTTTTAATGCATGACTGAAAATCAGCTTTCTTCACAGGTGATTTGAGGTTAAGCCCCGCTGAGCCCATCACAGCAATCTGCATGAAATAACTACAAAGCAGCTGCTGGCTAGATAAGGAATCCTATAAAAAAGCAAGTGGGAACCGATTCGACCTCCGAGCTGCTTCGCTTTCCCTGCCTGTTACTAATCTTAAAAAAGAAGCAAACCTGGAATTATTAATATCCTTGCATGGTAATCTCTCCAGCGAGGTGCAATTAATCATAGGGTTACAGCCTGGGCATGGCTGACTTCTGGCAGTGTGATTCAAAACAGAGGTGTGCAAGAGCCAGGGTGATGTGTATCTTCCTTTCATACATACCAGTACCTTCGGAGAATCTAAGTAATGCTCAATTATGCACAGCAGCCAAAGGACCGTATCCGTTTGACATTAAATTATGATTAATTGTAGAGTCGTAGGAAAAGTGAACACATGAAAAATGTCAGGGGAAACATTTAATTATGATTCTCACACTGCTTTAAGAACATTCGAAGCTTTCCAGGGTTAAGCCAGGAATATGCGGCTTAAATTTCCTGCAACTGGATGTCAAAAAAAATAAAAATAAAATGATAATAAAATAAATAAAAATGGAGGCTTAGTGGCTTATACTCTGTGGAATGTCTTTTCGGGTCTCTGTCGCCATTCTAGAGCTCTTCTCTCAAGGATCGCTTGTTCACATGGAGCTTTGGGTGTGCATTCATAAAGCAACACACACACACACACACACACACACATATACAAGCTTTCCAGTCAAGCTTTCCAGTCACTCTCCCCACTCTGTCTCATGTCTTGAGACACAAATAGAACTTGATGGGGGGAAAAGAGTTCCTGTGTATACCCAAGAATATGCTTTGGCGTGCTAATTGCGACAGATAAAGTGAGACGGTAGACTCTATCAGGAGCCAGACTATCAGGCGTTTGCCATCAACTATTTACTGTTTGACTGCTAACAACTACTGATATCTCTCTGGGCTCCCCTGGTGCTTCGCTGTGCTACGTTTGGAGCAATTATCAGCAATCCAGGCACGTTACTTAAAAATAAAGAGCCTCTGGAGCCTCATTGGGAATTTCAACGAATTGCCTCTAAATAGAGCCTGAACACGCAAAGTTAAGCAATTTCTGAAGGATAAAACCTTTCTTTCTGTCTCATTCCAGAGAGAATGAAATAAAGCGATGAAAAATGCAGCACCCTTTCATAACAGAACTCACATCGTGACAAAAGCACTACGTTCCCATTCTCCTTGAAGCGCACATATAGTTACACAGAATGATAATCTTCTTTATACCATGGTGCTGTTGAATCGTTGATTAATTTCGTGTAACAGCACGGCTCTGGCAGTAGTGCCAGCTGTAAATCAAATCTCAGGGTTGCGTGGTTGATGTGCCACATCATTTACGCCTAATAATAAAGGAAGGAGACATTCATTGAATAACTATGGAAGGAGTCTCCAGTGTCAGTGCTTCTGCCATGGGAAAGTCTTCAAGGCAGAGGATTTTGCAGTTTCCGGTTTCTCGGTAAGATGACAAGCTACGTTTTTTTTTTTGCCTTATTAATGTCAAGAGAGAAACAAAAGAGAGGATGCCAAGGAAATGACTGTTTATAGCTATCATAACATAAGTGATAACAGGAACTAAATTGCCTTGTGGACATTCCACAACATTAAGTGCAACTATAAATTGTTCAAAGTATGATGCGTATGATTTAATAATAAATTAAAGTTCGAAATCACTGGAAGAGAAATAAAAGACTTCGTGATGCGCCGTTATTGGAAAATAATCAACTCCACTTCTTCATGTTGCACCACACCGTCATTGATTATTTTCCTGAAACAGCACACCCTGAAGTGTATTATTCCTTACACAGCACCGCTGTGAACCTTCTCCAGTCAGTGCCATAATGCAGTGCCCCTGGTGCTCGAATTGTCAGTGAAAGTGCTGCCCTTTTCTCAGATGGATCTGGACAGAGCGTGCTTTGTTTGCCTTGAGTTCAGTCCAGGAGTGTTACCTGCGGGAAGGTCGATGGGAGGAAGGCAGGAATCCGGAACAGTGGAGTCAGGCTGATTTGAAAGAGCGAGAGAGATGCACAGGGGTGTTCTGCTCCACTAGTCTGAGCAAATAGTGGAGATAATATAGGAAAGGGGAATACCTGTCACTCCATGGGCTGCTAAACCAGATG
Organism: Pangasius macronema; assembly: GCA_037577455.1. Lineage (NCBI taxonomy): Eukaryota > Metazoa > Chordata > Actinopteri > Siluriformes > Pangasiidae > Pangasius > Pangasius macronema. The sequence goes on along the minus strand of CM074964.1, from coordinate 13,864,482 downwards.
GTCCGAATTAGTTGCAAATTAGTCCATGAATTGATTCCTGGTTGTTTTTTTGTTTTTTTTCAGAGGGACCTTTGTGCACAAGCTAATTGGGTCATCCTTAGGTAAACTGTAATTAACTTATTGTAATTTGTGCTCACCTAGTTTTTGGTAAAGTGTGGAAAGATGGCTTGGAGCATGTATGTATGGCAGAAAAAGACGAGTGCTTCACTGACTGTGATGTTCTCTAGCCTTCTTAATTTGGACACAGGGCAGCAACTTGATATGCAAGCATCGCATGGCGAATCGGCGTTTTGCCTCCAGCTCGCTTTGCTCTCTCGCTCGTCTCTCAGTTCTCCCCCCACCACCCTCCCTTCTCTTTTTCTTCCTCTCACTCTCTCATTCACAGAGCTCTCTGCGCTGTGACCTTGAAGTCCCTCCAAGCTTCATTGTCAGTGCGGCATTCAGGATCCGGCTCAGCCTGCACGCCTCCGCTCTGCCGTCGCTCATACATAGATGTGAAAAGGAACACCGAATGTGTTTCTCAACAATATAAATTACACAGTGTGCCACTGCCTCCTCCAACCTTATCAATAAATAAATATATAAATGAATAAAATTCTGAATTTTAAACACCCGGGTTGTGTTTGCTGATTCTTCCATACCAGAAAAAGATTCGTGTCGCTATTTCATTACGGTGCGTATGTTTTCGACTCATTTATCAATGCATGTGTGAAGATTTCAGCACACACAAACACATTTACTTACTGAATAGTGGCATTCTCTATACATTGATACACAGAAGGCTGCATTGTAAATATAGTTATCTAGGCCTATCTTCGTGAGCGAATACTTAAGACACATGTGTCTTAGCCAAGAGCGTTTGCAAACAGTTACCCTATTGGATTGTGTTCATATGAGATAGCCAATGACGCAGGCTTGTCGAGTCAATAGAAAACACAGAGTGAGTCATGCTCATGTCTCACACACACTCACACGCACACACACATACACACAAACCTCGGCGCAGTGCACAGAGAAGCTATTCAGCGATGCCAGTGCAATCTTCTCCACCCCAACCCACCAGCAACACACAGATACAGTGACAGCATCGGATGGCTGCATATCTAAGGAGGAAATTAAGCAAGCTCTGTAGTGCATTTAGGATATTAAACTAAGCCAAGCATGCTGCCTTGAAGAATATTTCCGTCACAGTATCTAAACAAGCCGACCAGCTTTACTCAAAGGGTCAGATTTCTTTAAGGGCTCTTCATATCGAGGCAGTTTTCAATACATGTCTGGGGATCTTAAACAGAGCTGTTCCGCCATCATAGCGGATTTCCTGTAGAACGCATTTCAGCAAATCCAATCTGTGAAAAAGCCTTTCTTCTTCTTATTATTATTATTGGCATTCAGTTTTTGATGGTTTTGAAGCTCTTATGCTAAAACCAAATGGCTTTAATCAAAAAATAACTAGAAATGTATCTCAGGCAGCCTGACAAAAGCCAGAAATTTTCTATAAACTTTAGACAGACTGACTGTTTTTTTTTTTACCACTACTGGTTCTTATTCACACGATCTTTGCTTGCAGACAGTCAAGACAAGGTTAGAAAGCAGCCTAAATAAAACATTTCCACATTGCTTTGGTCAAATATATTTATGATTTCTTAAAAGTGAGGCAGAAGTTTTTTTTTTTACCTAATTTCTTAACTTGGCTGTTTTTTGGACTTTAGCCACAATGACGCATCAACCCATATGTGTACAAAACATGACTCAGGCCTGTCTTGCAAGTTAAGTGTGTTGAAAGGGTGTAACAGGAATGAGTCATGCTTTGGATGGGTGATTTTGTGATTTATAGCTGACCAGTTGCAATTACAGGATGTATTTCCTCAATCAGAGCTTGACCATCCAGATTGGTCTTGATGTGTCTGCTTTTAGGCTGTTTTCATTAAACCAGAAGGACATTTTGGTATCCGTCAAAAAAATACATCCTTTACTTTTTTAAAAAATAGGAGCCATTTGTGAATATCACACCTCTTATGTTGATTGCTCAGATGTATTCACACAGCAGGCAATAGACATTGTTGTCAACGCTTCCGTCTTTCACGTTAATGGTGAGCAAGATTGAGGAGAAACCATTCACAGTTTGTCATCCTGAGCTGAATTACCTAATGCTAAAATCAATAAGTCTACCTGATGGCAAGCTTCATCTCAGCACATCATTGTACTGGGAAGCGGTAGCTCAGTGGTTAAGATGTTGGATCGGAAGGTCATGAGTTCGATCCCCAGCATCACCAAGCTGCCACTGCTAGGCCCTTGAGCAAGGCCCTTAACCCTCAACTGCTCAGTTGTATAAATGAGATAAATGTAAGTCGCTCTGGATAAGGGNAATGTAAATGTACTTATTAACTTGATAACAACACTACAGCTAGCGATGATGAAATAGTAAAACCTTGCTAAGATTGCAAAAAAAAAATAAGCCTCTATAGCATTTTACAGGTTTGCCAAACTGATAATTGTCCTTCAGACTCAACTTTAATTTGCTTAAGAATAAATGTTTCCAATGTAACCAAAAATGTTACATCCACTAACTGTTTTTAACTATATCTTCACAGGCTAGTCCAGATAAGACTGCTATCTAGCCTGGGTAGCTAAAAATATTTTTTAAATTTCTTTATGTTTCTGTGCTTTTCTTTTACTACTTAAGATAACAAGGACACTACAGATAGAAATGACAATTTCGGTCACAATTATTTTTCAGATAAATTCCATCTATAACGTCTTTTCTTAACCTGTAATAAAAGTATCAAAACACACACAAAAAAGGCTATTTTACTGCTTTTGTCCACTTGAGACCACCATATTTTCTAAAACATAGCAACTTTCATGAAGGTTTAAGTTCCGCCCACTTTTCACAATCACATCATGTCATTTATCCCTGAAAATTTTTTTCCCTCTTTATATTTTTTAAATCAATTTGCTTTATATTCAGAATCAAAAATCTCAGTTTCTAGATGAACTGAATTTATGACATTTTACATATTCTTTCCTGTTCCTAATTACAGATATTACAGATATTGGATATTACAGAGGAATTTTCTAAAGTGTTGATTATGGCTGACTTTATATTACATTTTATTTTTTGTAACTGTGTATGGTATATTCTTGATTAAACAAAGAAATTATACTCAAGCAGGCTTTTCAGTAGAAGTCTTTCTCTTGACAGCGTCTTCACAGTGAAATGCATATTTTAATTTTACCAGCATAAAAGACTGTGTTTTTGCTATGTTTTTGTTAAATTTGTATATGTACCATGCAGGAAAACCGCCACCCATCACCATATCATCCATGTCTGAATGAAAGATCTCCACCCAAAACGTGAACAAACAAACAGCTATGCATATTAATGCATTCATTTAGTTAATTTTTGATAGGTACTAAAATGACATAGCAGTTGGGGACAATTTCTCCTCAATCACATGTACATTTTGAGTCAGCATTTAATAGCTCTGGAGAAGACCTGGTCCCCTGAAAACTGATGACATGGATCGATTCTCCATAATAATAAAGCCTGACGAGTCAGAAGACAGCATGCACGTGGTTAGATCACATTTTGACATGTGAGCAAATTTCAGGCCTGGCTGCTTTATTATTTCACTGGTTGAAAGGTTCAGCTATAATTTGTACAACTGAACCTGGCATTTTCCATGTAATTTAGCTGCTCAGAGGAACACGGGTTTGCTTTAAGAAAGCAAACTTCCCTTTGAAGTTCCAGAGTATTACTTCTGCCCACTTTCAGAGCCAAACAAATGATGGACATATTAAAAGAACTCAAAGTTAACTCAAAAATATCCAGCATTGACTTCAAGCGATTGCACAAATCAGGAATGACATGTCAGTGGAATGAAGCATGACAGATAAAGAGAAAAAAAAAAAGTATGTTGATAGAGTCGCAACGTTGCATACCTTTCAAGGACTTTGTGCCGAATGGATTGCTTGTCGCTATCAAAGGCTCAAGAAGCCATCAAATGACGCATTCTATGCAGTCCAGCCAATTCTCTACTCAAGTGTGCACTTTTCTCAGCGAGTCGAGTTAGAATGATTGTGATTTGTGACAAGGCGTCACAAGCTGCCTGAAGAGTGGGACAAGAGTGCGTGTGAAGATTGAAGAGAGAAACTCGACTGGAGGGTGGAGTGGCCCAGATGCTGCTAGTGTACTCCTGACTAAAGCTACTTCAGTCTCACTTTCAGGAACACAAGGCCCTTCCGTCAACAACATTATAGTCTGGGTTTGCCGTTTCTAAGGGGTCCTGATCTCATTCCAAATGCTTAAGACACAATTGTCAATTTTAATATACCCCAAAAATGAAGTCTTCAAAGCTTGATTAATTAGAACAAGCAGTCGTAATTAATGAAAAGCCATTCCCAGTTCTTTTTTTTTTGTTCTCTTTATATCTTTTATTTAATTATTTGGCTAGTTAGTTAGTTAAGTTAGTTAGCTATCCACCCATCCATCTATCCATCCATCCATCTTATTGAGGGGTGACATATCAGCCTGCTCTGTTAATACTCCTTCCACAATTTTGAATCTGATTACTTATTAACAAAGCCTTTGAAGCTTTATTGTTGTGACTACATGGGGTTCCCTGGAGAGATGCCACTGATGTAGTAAAACGAGGAATCGAACAAGGACTGTCTGTTTTTGGAGATAATGCTCAGAAAGGCACTGTACCCAATTGCTAAATCTCCAAATTCTGGCCAGTGGGATCCCAAGGATACAAAATTAGAAGAAATGACCGACATTATCAGTTTTAAGTAATCCAAAGAACATACAGGTTTACACGTGATCAAGACTGATATCCCTGCTAAAAATCTAGCTTGGTCTGAACAACTGGCACCTGCTAAAGCACAGGCCAACCTGGTCAAACTGGTAGACCATCCTTGCCCACTGGCAAGTTATTTTCCTTTTTCGTTATTACTTGACTTGAAACCGATCAACCTTACTGTCATGTTATTTTCTTAAAAATAACTTAGGTTGTATTTTTTCTTTTGGAGTCTAGCCACAAGTCTGGTACAATTGGTGAAGTGTGAATGCTGCTTTCAAGCCACTGAGTGGAACAGAGATCCAAACCTTGGCGCTCTTAAAAATGGTGGTCTGGTTTGCTTCATCAAACTGTGGAATGGTCTGCATGAATTCTGTGCTCGGGGCTGCATGCCGAATAGTGTGATCGGTCCAAATTGTCACATTACTTACAGTTATGGTATAACGAAACCAGCCTAAAACTCGGTTATTATGGTTATTGATATGAAGCAGACTTTTATAGCACTGGAGCATTGAAAAAGGCATGTCTTGTGCTTCCTGCATACGAGATCAGCTCCTCATTTCCTGTGGTATCACAGGAAAATCAAGCCATGGTTCAGCATGTGAAAGCAAATCTGCGATTATGAGTCCTGACCCCAAACAAGCACAGAATCAGTCCTGAGTATGGACTTCAGACTAAATGTGAAAACGCCTTTATTAGCAGTAATTCAGAAATGGTTTCTTTTCTGCCACCACTCACCTGCTGGCAAAGATAGTCTACCAGCTTGATCAGCTCAGACCAAGCTGGACTTTTTTTAAAAGAATTTCAAGTCAGAGGTGTTCCTGTTCTAATCATGCTAAAAAATGAATGAATTCTAGTAGAGGTTTGTTAGCATTCATTCACCATAGCTGTATTTCAAGCTAAACTCACAGGAATGGTTCAGTGGTGCCAAAAGACATAAAAGATGAAATTGGGGAATTATTCATCATCTTCAATGTGTAAGTATGGATGGATGGATTGCAAGATGGAACAAATCTTTTTTTTTTTTTTGTATAGCCAAGGACCTCATCACTACATGATCACTGAGGTCGATTGGGTTCAACACACACTTACCAGCTACAGCTCATCCCAAGTCTTCGGATTCATTTAGCATAAATGCATATTCATTTGGTGTGTAAAAACACCACTTTCTTCTGCTGTTTTGCTTCCTGCCAATAATGGCGTCTTGCCAAGGCTGGCCATTCTCTCTCTCTCTCTCTCTCTCTCTCTCTCTCTCTCTCTTTCTGCCTTTGCAAAGGTCCATTTCAGCTCTAATGCTTGAGCTTGTTTTGCTTAACATTAAGCCTTCGCTGTATCTATTTCGGGAATATGAAATATAAACGCAGCTGGCATTTTGTCAAAAATATAGAAGGAAGGAGTGAACAACCACCACACTGATGCCTGAATTCCAGTTTATGAGGGACAAATGGCAAGTAAAGGACACCCAAATTGGATTAAAACGTCAGATCTACATTATAAGTTAGACAAATAAGTGCAATGTTGAATCGGCTGTTTACAGAATGTCCCAGTAAAACTATTTTCAATATCAGGCCTCTGCTTGGTGTACTTCTCTATACCACGGGCGCTTTGTTTGGATTTGCACATGTAATCCTCTTTACGGCTTAGAATGCCACAAAGTCAGAACACCTTTAAGTCTTTGAATGCCTGGTAACGAGAGAAAGAGGGGAATAGATAGCTGGAATATTATCCTGTCTTTCAGTAATATCTTATACACTTGTTTTAGCACCAACCTCCTGGCCATCAATTAATAATGAACAGAGAGCGTGGGCGAGCCTGCAGTCATATGCTCTTAGCACTTTGGACGTGTGAGGTGGCTGACAGTGGTCCATGGATGGGAGGAGCTTAACTCTGAACAGAAAATACAAGCAGCACCTGTGGTGTGAACAATATTGCCTTTGGTCTAATGTTAGCTTAGGGAGCCAGGCTCTGTGTCTGTGCCAGCATTAAATAAAGACATGTTGCCATGTGCACTAATATTGTCAAAGGGCTTATTCTGGAGTGTTTTTAAGCATATGACCATTTGGGTAATCATAGCTCAGTAGGTATTTTTTTTAATTATGTAGTGAAAATTGAGGCCTCTTGAAAACTATCCTCTCTGAAATAACTATTTTATTTTCTTGTTTATAGATAAAAGGTGGCTTAACCTAGGCCACACTAAAACACATCTAACCTAGATGGCTTAACTTAGGCCACACTAATACACAATAATACTTTGCATCTTGTATTAGAAAAAAAACAGAGAACGTCAGAGAAAGCAGTTTATTGGGAAAACCCTTCATATGGTCACATTTTGACATTTTCCACATCTGTCTCTATCTATCTATCTATCTATCTATCTATCTATCTATCTATCTATTTTTTCTGAAAACTAAAAAAACTAACTTCTGAAGAGTTTCTTGAAATTGAAATATTTGAAAATTTAAATATTTATTGTCTTTTGTATTTATCTTCACTACAAGTCTAGTTACTCCCAAAAATGAAAAAGCTCCACTAAAATATGCCCAGACTACGTTTATAACCTAATCTACTTTGATCAAACCCTTGACATTCACTGTGGAAATCACATTTAGCTAGTGAGTTTTTCGATGTCTTTAGGCAGTTTATAACCACTGCTTTTGTTAAAATGGCTCCATCGCCATTGGTCCACAAACTCCCATCGGTGTTCAGTTGCCAGTGAAATCCCTCCCAGGGTAAATTAAACCTTTTATTCATTATTATGTATAAGAAACATGTTATTTCTACCATTGATGTATTATACACTCAGAACTACTGACTGGGCTGTCTCAGAACCCAGTTGCCTTCCAAGCTACCAGTGAGGACATTAACAAACATTTCATTTGATGGGGTAACCTGGAATTGGAGCAGAGAAGTGGTCATAAAGATTTACTGTGATTGAGGCTGTGAACTTTGCCATTGAGCTCATGATCATTATCTAGGACTAGATCTAACATTACTTTTGTTAACCTGGGCTGCTTCAAAATTTATTTTTGTGTAGATCCGTAAAAATTGATCAATTCTGGTATGGGGCCATTATGCAAAAAAAAGATACCATGTTGTCATTGCAATGCAGATCTGGACTGGATCCAGAGCAGAGGTATCTTTAATCCAGTGCAGCATACAGTACGTTTGTTGCCTGGTTTGAGTCATGTCAAGGTCAGATTTGAAAACTCAAGCAAAGTGGAAATTGGTTTATTTCATCCTTTTTTATGCCAGAAATCGAGACTTTTCTGATTCTTCTAAGGGCACAAAATATTCAGAAATACTGAGCTTTCAACAGGAGGAAAGAGAAAAAAAGAATAATGAAATCTTCTGAGACACACACACGCACAAAAATGTGTATTTGAGACCGACTGAGAACAAATAAAAACAGCCAGAAAAGCCAACTCTTTGCTGAAGCAGTTAAGGATTGGTGTCAAAGCAAACACAGCTCTAACACACGCCAAGTGTGGAGGATCTGACAGTTTGCGCCTCTCCATATGTTCCTGAGCTCTGGCTGCTATGTGAAAAGCGTCTCAAGTCTCTACAAGTGCCTGGACATTCCAGATCAGGTGAATAAATGTCTTTCTCCTCCTTCTGATAGCTATCAGTACACTCTGGATCCGTCTCCAGCAAACTAGCCTTCTCTGATGTCCCCTTTTGATTAGGGTAACTATTCTAGTGGGAGGCGAGGAGGGAACTGCCTGGTTTCATGCCTTCACTTGCTTCAGGCAAACATGGCATGAGAATGTAAACCTCTGGGTTGAGCCTCCCTGCTGCCTGTGGCATCTTAATTTCATCATTTCAATTATGGCAGCCCCCCTTTCAGTCCTCCATGGTGATAAAAGGCACCCATTGACCGTGTAATGTAGCTCGGGACAACACACTGAATAAAAATCACCCCCCACTGATAATCTTGGCTCCAGTATGAGCATTAGCACATGTTAAAAAACGAAGCTGTAAGTCATGTTAAGTTAGTGGGTGCTGTTTGTACACAAATACACACTTAGGCCTGTGTCAGGATTGCCAGCTAGCAAACATAGCAACTTTTATTTCAAGCAAAAGCATATGTTCACATGTTTCAACATTTCTATGAGAAACACAATTAATAATTATAAATTAGGAACCACGTAGCCTAGCATCTCAGATCTTATGCTAAACACCTATGATTTGGTGGGGTTCTGACTTTCTTTCCCTCTTGATTTTTTTCTTTTTCCCACTCATTACTGACACTAAAACAAGGTTGTGCTGATTGTGAATCATAATTTGCTTTGACTTGATCACATTTTAGTTCTCTCCGATGTCTGTTGCTATACATTTGATGCTAAATGCCAAACTAAAAAAAATTAGCTCCTTCAACCAGCCCAAATCATAAGTCCTTAATTATGTGCGTGGCCTATTATAATAACAATAATAATAATAATACAGAGTCTACCTTTGAGATGGGTTATATCATTCCAGAAGATCAGTAAGATATTGAGATATAGAGAGCAAACCCACTGAGCACTTTATATCAACAACATAAAGTTGGCCTATAATTTGCTGCAACGCATGTTAATCTCATATTATGAAATCACATAAGTTAACTTTGCTCTGTTTAGCTAAGGTCTACTGAACATGTACTGTTTATTTCGAGGCCGTTATTCAGCACATTTGTTTAGGGCTATGTAGAATGGATGGGGTTGAACTTTAGGTCAAACAGCAGGGCTAAAAGCACTGAAGAAACAGCCACTGGCAGCTCTTCACACTCTCTTTTATGATTTTATTGCGCTCACATTTAGCTATGTCTTTTACACTTCACCCAGCAGGCAACTTAGCATCTGTCAGGTCTTGAAGCTCCATTAAAGAGGCCTCACACACCTTTTAGCTGTGATTAATTTATGAGTGCTGGTTGCTTGGTTACGTAGATTCAGATTCAGATTTTCTGATAACAGGAATCTCAGAGAGCATCAATAGCATTAGTTGGAACACTTTTATAAATTTTTAGCCAGGGACCCTTTTATCTTTAAAAGAAATTCCACTGAACTCCTCAGTACAGATTAATTTCATTAACATTATTGAAATGTGTACAAAATTTGTTGGCTATTTTCTGGAGTTTTTTAACTAATTGCTTTGCTATTCGATTCAATGTCGTAGAGCAGAAATCATTCAATTCAAAGGATCGGTCAAATAATTATAAGAATAAATATGTTTGGTTATGATCCCCTTGGCTATGTTTCATGGATGCCACTTTGAGGACCACTGTGATAAGCTGAGTGAAAAATACATGACTTCTAATCTCTAATCTTTAATCGTTTTAATCGTTTGTTTGGTGGACACAGGGGTGGACACAAGGTTTACACACTAAACAGCCCTTTTTTTAACCTGGAGAGGTCACTGAAGTGTGTCTGATCCTGCTTTATCACAAAAATAAACATGTCCATCGTGTGACTTTGTTGCTTTTTGTTTTGACAAAAAAAAAGATAAGTAAGCTAAAATTGTAGATGAAATATTGATTAAGGAGATGTGGGCAGCTAGGATTGTCTGTTCTGCAAAGAGAACCGGAGGCATAGTGCAAAAAGTAGTCATTTGAGTATGATATGCAAAATAAGTTCTTATAGAAGCAGTAGTGTTTGTGTTTACATTTTGCCCTCACCACACAAATGGATGATAAACTGGATTCAGTGGTCTGCTGCGCAGGACAGCAGATTAATTTGATTTCCTGCTGGACTGTCATTGGCGGTTGGTAGCTCTCATATGATAGGGGCGAGGTGAGTGGTGGGTGGGAATTGGTACATGACCGAAAAAATAAAAATAATAAAGCTGGGGGTAGTCGCAGAGCCTTTAAATGTAGTAGTTGGCTACTGGGAAATCGGGGCTAAAATTGTGTAGTGTGCACTAGGCTTTAGCAAATTTCTGAAGGGTGGCAACACAGATTGTGGCACCACAGTAAAGCCTAGTCACCATGTGATAACCTGTGTCAAAAAATAGCCAACCTGCAGTGAGAATTCACATTGGGTAACCATGTTCCCCTTTTCCTCAGTGCCGTGACAAGCTACAATAATGACTTGGACATTGGGTGAAGGTCTGTGAACACCCCTGCAGCCCTGTCAGAAGTGTAACTAGGCTCTATTCATATTTCATACCCATCACTAAAACCTGTCCAAGCCAGAGATGATTAATCCAAAAATCCTTTTATTGAGTAATGAAAAATGCATGAGGACCTACTGAATGACTCAGTTCAACTTGTGGGCAGATGGGCAGTTTAATGTCTCTAGCTTTAATTCAAAACATGCTCACTGCTGATGCCAGTGCATTGCTCTGAGACGTCATGATTGATTTGCATGCATTTCAAATCAGGAGATAAAAGCAACGCAATAAAGAGCAATACGAATACTCTAATCTTCCAATGTGCTTGTTTATTCTTATCAGCAATGTTGAAGTGGCATTTTCTTTTTCTTCCTTTCTCTTTTTTTTTTTTTTTTAAAGAAATGTGGCCTTCACATGAAGAAAGGAATGTTTGCCAGGAATTCGACACTTTCTTTCTTTTTTTTTTCCCTCACCACCTACCTCCTCAAAACATTTCAGGGCTGTTCAGATTTAAATCAATCCTACCCGTTTTCTCCTTGTTAACTCCCAATATTTTCAATAGTTTTCCATCATCATGTCCAAACCTCATTAAAATCTGCTGTGTTATTGCCTCTGTGGAAATGCTTGAGGGTTTTGCTGGAGAGCCTCCTTGGTTTTAGAGTTGGATTTTCCTCCGCCTCAAAAACCTGTTCTTCAGATGACCAGAAGGTAATGGATTTCTCATCAGGGAATAAGAGTGATGACTTTAAACCCCTTCCTTCTCAGCACACACACACACAGAGACAAAACAAAATGTAGTTAGTTTTTTCCCCCTCTAGTTTTCCCCCTTTCTTTTTGGAACCAGAGCTATCTAGCAGATGAGATGGTTTTCAAAGGATTTCAAGATGTTTAATCAGGTAGCTCCTGGCATGTTTGCATTATCTTCTATTCCTTGCAACTAATATCCTTTTTTCCACCAACAAGATGCTGGTATGGGTCCTTGAGATGACACTTAATCTCTAATTATTCCATGGCTTCTTGGATGATAAATTTGATTTGGTTCCAGCAATAAAACACTGCTGATTTACCCAAGCACTACTAATGGCAATGAAGTAGAGATTAGAGTGCTTCATGGTCAATCTAGCTATATACAAGTATACAATAGAATGGGATAGCATTCTCTAAAACCGCCATGCAATATATTTTAGAATAGTGACAACATTGTGGTATGAGATAACTCAAACTATTTATCATAATTGCCATAAAAAAGTCATGAACAGTGTATAGGGCTTCGAAATTTGGGGGAAAAAAACACAATGGCATATTACAATAGTTGATTACTTCAGTGGATAATCTCATTTGCATCCTGCAGACTTGTACCTAAGCACTGCTGCTGTTATCGTACAGACTGGCCTGTACTCATCCCAGGACTCAATCAAGTCAAGTGACTTTGTTGCCATTTCAACCATAAAGCTGGTACAGTACACAGTGAAATGAAACAACGTTCCTCCAGGACCATGGTGCTACATAAAGCAACACTGAGACTACACAGAACTAAATAAGACTGCACAGACCTACACAGGACTAAATAAAGTTTTTATTATTATTATTTTTTTAAAAATGGATTTAGAATCAGTGAAAAACTGCCACGTGAAAAAGAAACCACACATGAAAAATGTATGAAATATAAAAACTACCTTCCTAAATTTCATGCGACGTTCATGTAACTTTTCCAAAACATTAAGGTTAACCCTCTACTGCATGAATGATTTATTTATTTTTATGGATTTTTTATTACTTGAATTAGTTCAAGAAATAAAAATATATTTCAAAATTAAAAAAAAAAAAATTAGGGGGGTAGTTTGTAAATTGTTGCCATATGGCAACAATGTGCAGTAAAGGGTTAAAATTAATATTTCTTAATATTTAATTTACTGGAAATTCATGAAATGCAATACACTGCTCTTGCTTGGTTGATTCTGTAAGAATTTTTAATAAACATCTATATTAAAAGATAACGCCAGACTTTACTTACAATGAAAAATGTTCTTTAAGCAAGAGTTACAACTTTCCATAGTTGGTATTATGTGTCCACAGTGTATTAGGAAACTCCTACATCTAATTATGTAATGATTTGCCTTTTAAACCAGCGGAAATACGAACCAGGTCTTAAAAAAAGCTCAGCGCACCGCCTCCAGCACTGTCACTGTGTCGGTGGAAAAGGGGCTATCCAGATCGGGCCAACCCAAAAGCTGTGAGCAGAAATACACTGAAATTAATTTCTGTGCTCGAGTATTGCCAACGGAATGGAAGTGGACATGAGTTTTTCAAGTTTTGGCAAGCGCTGTCCCAAGTAGCTAACTTTGTTATTCTTAACAGAGGAGCCAAATAACTATGAGTCACAGTGAAATCAATTCTTCGGCGCTTCTCCGCAGATCCATTTCACGCTGCTTTTTATCAGACTTGACTATTTTTGGATCGACTTAGGAATTAGATACGTCAATGGTAGCATTCTGCTGAAACCCACAGCAGCCATACACTCACACACTCACACTTACACACACACACACGTGAAAACATTCTTGTATAATGACATGAAAAATTAATGTTCAAAAGCATTGCATGGTGCAATATGAGCCTCCTCCTATGGCAAGACGTTAAGAATCAATGAAGGCCAGTGGATTTAGCTTACACACACCAGGAGCTAAAGGTCATTTTTTTTAATAATGAGAAATAAATATTTTGTAAGGGGGGGCATTGTTGCTTAGCAGTTAGCACTGTTGCCTAGCATCTCCGGGGTTAGGGGTTTGAATCCTGCCTCTGCCTTGTGTGTGCGCAGTTTGTGTGTTCTCCCTGTGCTTTGGGGATTTCCTCCCCCAGTCCAAAGACACGCGTTGTAGATTGATTAGAATTCCCGAATTGTATGTGGTGTGTGAAAGTGTATGTGATCGTGCCTTGCGGTTTGTTGGTCCCCTGTCCAGGGTGTCCCCTGTCTTGTGCCCTGAGACCCTTGGGATTGGCTCCGGCCTACCCTGCGACCCTGTGTATTATAAGTGGAACAGAGGGTGGATGGAAATCTTTTTTAAGGCAGGAAAATGTGAGAAAGATTTCTGTGCTATGGTGGAATTATATTCACTTATCCTAGGCTAAAGCACAGAGGTAAGGGAGAGATAGAGAGAGAGAGAGAGAGAGAGAGAGAGAGAGAAAGGGAATGTGCTCCTGCAGCAGCCTTCGTAGCAGTTGGGACATTAAAAGTGTAGGACAGAGCACATTAATAACAGTACGTAGAACTGCCAGTCACATTAATCAGGCGCTTGCCGAGCGAAGCAGACAGCCAACACAGTCCCTGAGCCCCTGGAGCTCTTTATGTGGAGGTCAGCTTGGTTAGAGCGGGAGAGAGAAGCCGGAGAAAGAGAAAGACACAGGCCTACATGCCTCTGAAATCTCTGCTCCTCTCTCACTTAACACTGCTGTCAAATCAGCAACACAGATTCCTTCTTAACATAGACAGGATGTTCTTTAATAAATCCAATACAATTAATCTTGTATTGGAAATTCTTGCAATTTTTAGCATTGGAGCGCTTGTGATTATTTCTCTATCTTGGTGATAATTGCTGTGCGATTGTTGTGTTTATGCAGTTAAAACTTGTTTTTGTCAATAATGGGACTCATTTATCAATCTCTTTGTACAAGTTGTTTGCGTACGTCAAATCAAACGAAATATTTCTGCTGAATTGACAAAAGTTTCGGGAACGCTGATCTTCTTCGTACTCGTGTGTCGATGAATGCCAATCTCTGTAAATTACCAGATGCATACATGCACTTTGCACTTTGTATTGTCACTACACATAACATATTCACATATTTTGTACATCCATTTCTTGCACATTCCTTGCTTTATGTACACTAGAAAGTATATGCCACTTTGCCTCTTGACACACACCAGATCGGTCACTTATCGGTCATGAAGTGCTGGCTCTAATAATATGTTGCACAGCATTAAAAAAGAGACCATGGCAAATGGAACCGACATAATTGAATGACTGGTCTTATTTGTCTTCCTTTATGAATTTATGTTAGCTTGTTTTCTTTCATTTTTTGTGAGGCAGTCGTGGTCTAATGGTCTGAGAGTCAGACTTGTAACCTGAAGGTGAACCTGAAGGTCGTGGGTTCGAGTCTCGGG
>CM074964.1:13814884-13826015 GCA_037577455.1 Pangasius macronema | reverse complement strand
TTGCTCTTGTTTCTTCTTTTGGCATTTTGAAGAAGTTCTTACAACCTGGTTACAATCCACCAGTGCGAAGTGTGAATCCTTTTTTATACGAATACTTATTTTCCCTGGTCTTAAGATTTTGATCAGGAGTATATATATATATATATATGAATTTGATGAATTCTCAAATCTCAATTTAGTCAGAAGGTGTTGAATAATTTTCTGTAAGAAGAGCATTAGTTCTGCTGCAACAAAGAGAACATCCTCTTTGATATGGTGAAGGTTTCAGGATAGATGACTTTGCACTTCCTAGTTTTTCGATAACATGACAATGTCATAATTGGCTGGTGAGGAAATGACTGTTCGTTGCTGTTATAATATAACTGATAATAGGATCTAATTAGTCCCCAGGACATTTTTACACACAACATTAAATGTGTAAATAAACAGCTCAACAGCATGCGGTCATTCGTTAATAAATTAAAAGTTTTAATAATGCTAAATGCTGTGGTGTAATAGAAATAAAACACTTTAGGACATGCTGTTATAGGGAAATAATCCACTGCATCCAATGCATCAGGCCTCATTGCACCACACCATCATCTATTATTTTCTTACAAAAAGTGTTTTATTCCTTACATGTCCCTGTGGAGTTAGGGCAAAAACTGTAATGTGGGTTCAAGGATTTAATCAGGCTCTACTTTCTGAAGGCTGTAGTGTAGGCTAGATATTTGTTTCCTGAAAGAATGATGCTGATCTTATGCATTGTCCCAGTTTCTGACTGTAGAAAACATGTAATTTCCTAGATGTTTGAGATATGTGTTAAAACTGTAATGAGCACACATGCACTGGGAAAACATCTTGAGAATATATGAATCTCCATGCACTACTTATTATGGCATGCAGTGCATCATGGAATAGGGTCTACAGCAAGATTATGTAGCTATGGAGTTGAC
The DNA here is from genome assembly GCA_037577455.1 of Pangasius macronema. Lineage (NCBI taxonomy): Eukaryota > Metazoa > Chordata > Actinopteri > Siluriformes > Pangasiidae > Pangasius > Pangasius macronema. The sequence goes on along the minus strand of CM074964.1, from coordinate 13,825,080 downwards.
TTTGTAGATTTATACCCATACATACAGTATGTACATACACAAAATGGCTTCACATTGGTATTGATGTACACTGATGCCTCAAAGTTATTCTTCAAGTTGCAAGTTGACATTTTTAAATATGTACTTACACATACAGATTAAGTTCTTAGAAAATGAAAAGATTTTGAACGGCAAGCAACCGAATGGATCAAAACGATACAACCGATTAAAGGTTTTAATCTAACAATGCCGTCCCCTAATGCGCTGTTTAACTCTTATGAATTATTGTCTGCTCAAACATCATAACCCAGCGCTCTCTCTTGCGCACACATGCCAAATGATCAAGGCTGCAGTAATTTATCGTCGCTCTATACTGTGCCCAATCTCGAGTGGTATAGTTGCTCCTGGCTGCAGGTAATGGGCAAATGTCTCATTTCAGAAAGTAAACAAGCCAGTAAAAAAAATATCCTGTAATGAATTGCAAGAAACTTAACCATCCTCATCTCAATAATGTGCAACTAAATGTAATTAAATGCCTACTCCATTACATAAAAAGCATGATGTAATCTGTTTTCTGGTTTATCTCTCAGTGCCCAGAGGTAACCAAACATATTTTAACATTTGGAAAACATTGGATCATTAAAAATCTGAGATTAGATTTTTTGAAGAAGCAGTTTGTAAATTCAGGACTCCACAGAGTCTTCCAGCTGGAATTGTGCTGTGTCTTTAATAGGGCTCCACTTGATTATGTGAGTTTGTAACATCTCTGATTTGAAATCTTCAATCTGATTGGTCAGAAGATGTTCATTAATATTCTCTGGCAGCTCTAACAACATGCTGGTCATAATTCAAGTCACAGATTTATATTAATGTCACTCTAATTTGTTGTTATTTAATAAAAGGTAATGATGTAGAGTACACAGTGGAGTTTTCCCTAAGGAACCGTTTATTTAACATTGATGGAAGGAGTGTCAGTGCTTTGTAACGGTTTTCCACCAATAGAAATTCTTCAGGATGGAAGAGTTTGTGAGTTGTTTCTCGGTAACATGAAAAGCTGCTTCTTAACTTCGATAGAGAGAAATAAGAGCGAGCTGGTGAGGAAATCATTGTTTATAGCTGTTATAACATAAGTGATAACAAGAACTGACTCTGTAGCTTAGGGTGATACCTTGCAAGCCACTAAGTTATGCATCTCGCTAGCTACGAACTTTGTAGATTCTAGGGCTAACTTTCTAGTTAGATCACAATCTACAGTAGCTAGGTAATTTACTAATAGAACAGTAGTTACGTTTTGTTAAGTACCAGAAAATAGCTACCGCTATTTTAACATCCATTAACGTGAAAACGTGAAAGCGCTTCATTCTTCTTCAGTAATTGCATTGAATTGACCAGGAACACTGAAAGTAAGGTGGGAATACACCCTGGACATGACGCCAGTCCATCACAGGGCATTATAAACACGCTTACATGCACACACATATTCATACCTAGGGGCTTTTTAGACAAACCAACCCACCTGCATGGATGTGAGATGCAGGTTGGAGGAAACCAGGCTGTCTGGGGGAAATTGATACAGGGTGAACATGTGAAACAGCAGATAGAAACTAAAGCTCAGGAGTGATCTCTGGAGCTGTGAGTGTACTGAAGGTTGGACAGTTAAAAAGCTGGCTAATTAGACAGGTACCTATAAAATGATGCTGCTACTAAACACCCACATGAAAAAAAAAAAACATACAAAAACTTTAAGCTTGTTCACACAAGTATCCAAACGGCCATGTTAATATAGCTGTCCCTCAGAGGGCTTTTCAGCACGAATCGAAGCAGTACTTTCTTTTGCAAGTCAACCTGCTTCTCTTGGGACTTACATTCCCAATTAGTCTTTATCTGGCTCTGCGCAGGGTAATGCAAAAGCAAAACTGGTTTTCTAGCCCAAGCTGGCAAATGTTGTCATTAGATGCTTCTAAATTGCAAATTAAAGATAAGCAGGATTCACTTTAAAGTAGTGTATGTATGTTAATACAGTAAGCCAGGGCCGGGGTGTTTTAGCTGCAGAGTCATTGGAATGGAGAGAGTTTGCTGTTATCTTTTGCCAGGCAAAATGGAGCTCACTACTGCAGTTTGCTAATGTCTTTTTCATTTGCACCTTATGGTTTATAACTGTTCAGGCTTATGCTTAATTCAAAATAAATTGCCATTTAAATGAAGTTTGTTAAAAGTGAGTGCAGAAAGGGCTTTCATGCTAATCAAGTATATCAAGGCTGCAGACGTTCAGTAGGGTCAAGCCGAGAGCTTCAGCACACTTTCCTGGCTTTGTGGCTTGGGTTATGAATAACTTGTTCTAATACATTATCCATTTTATTAACAACTTTCACAGGGACTGCAACAGGGAGGTGGACGCTGCACTTTGAAAAACGTGTAATTGTTTATATGGTGAATATAGGTGTTCTCAGTGTCAGAGCTTTGTAACAGAAGTTTTCCAACACTTCCAATGGATAAAACATCTGATGCGTCCTTCTTTGTTTTATTTCTTTATTTCTTTATATTTTTAAGTGTTTTCACTTCAGTCATGTCATAAGAAGAATAACACTTCAGCACATGCTGTTGCAGGAAAGTAACCAGTGTTGGGCCAAATCACACCACCCCTGTGTTCATTACTTAACTCTAACAGCAATCCCCAGTGGTGCTGAGGTCAACATCAGAGAGTCCTATTCCTATTAGTGCCTATCCGAGAGAATATAAGAGAGCGAATTATCAGGAAGCCTGTCACCTCAGGTTACTAGTTTCCCAGGTCTGCTAATGTAAACGAATAAAAATATTTGAAATTGTTCTGAACCGGTTAGTATTCAACACACTTCTACATTAAATATGAAGTCATGAATTTTAAATCATGCCACAGTGTATTTTAAAATACTGCTTGGTTCCAGCCTAACAGGAATTTCAACTTCTTGCAAGTATTATTATTTTTTAAAAACTTTCCCAATGGTGATCTTAAAATGTGGGAGCTGGCTTCAACACCAAGATCTTTAGACCTTCAAAGAAGGCCTGAGAATTTCTGGGCAGTTAAAATTTTAAAAATACTTGTCTGCACTTCATTTTTTATTTAATTGAACCATTAGACATATTGTGTCTCATATGCAAATAGTTCCATTTCGAAAAATGTTGAAACGCCCAAACTAAAATGATCTCTTCATGATTTTTCTGGATTAATACAACCAGTTTTATACAGCCAAGGAACAACACCAGAATCATCAGTTACAGTAAAATCAACCAATTGTGTTTTGAGTTCGAAAGGTAGTTCTTCACTTTTGTGGGTTAAAATATCACTCCAGGTTTCTGGAAAGCTAAGATATATCTGAGCATCTGTGCAAGTCTGAAAATTAGCTGCCCTTGATTTACACAATAACACGATTTATTGAATGATTCGTTGCTTCATCTTCAGTAAGCGCTTTATCCTGGTTAGGGTTGCCATGGATTCAGAGTTTATCTAAGGAACACTGGACATGAGGCAGGAATACACCCTGGATGGAACGTTAGTGCACACACAATTTAGGGGCAATTTAACATAGCTAATTCACCACTGGGAATTTTTTTTTGTGAGGTGGAAGGAAACCGGGACCAGAGGAAACCAACAAGAGAACATGCAAAACTCTATATCAGCAGTAACCTAAGCCCAGGATTCACGTTTGCCACCCCTTTTCCCATTATAAAATGTCTTCAATTTAAAATAGTCTTACCAACATTCAGAATGTACTGAATTCCTGACACACTGATACACTAATAGAAAAATGGTTTTATTGCGTGGTCTTTGACTGGTTGATGGTTCTAGCATTGTAAAGACCATTTGTGAAAGGGATTCCCTCTGTTGTAGGCCTCTACATAGAATGCGAAGGACAGATTGAAGAAGCATTTAGGATAACCTTTTAACTTTCTAAGGGTCCATGTCCATTTGCAACTTCAAAATCTTTCTTGAGGGGTGCCAAAAGGTCAACTGGACCTTCCATCATTATGCAAAGGAATTTGGCCACCATGTTGTGTTTAGCCAATCAGGTGAGGATTTTATAAGGAGAAAGACTTTCAAGTGGACGTCACCAAATGTCATAGAAATGTCTCCCAGCGGACAGCCATAATGGTAACTGGTAGCTACCAGATGTAACCATTTACAGTGTTAAATATGAAATCATTTCCCCCACTTAGCTGATTAACAGAGATCTGACTTAAAGTAATGTACTGATTTGGATTCTTTTTGCTTATTAACAGTAAATGATCTACCTCGTTACTGAGCTGTTTTGGCCCGAGGGGTATAATGTGAATTGATTGCCCAGACTTTTATGTTTCTCAGTGTCTGTTCTCTCTTTTTTGTTACCTTTTTTTACTACAAGGATAAGCTTCCTAAAATAAAAAAAGAAGTAAGTCAAGCTGCTGGAATGTTTTTGAAAATCAGATCAAAGACATGTGTAATAATTCCAGAATGCCATGATCAGAAGTTTTTTTTAGCTGAGTCCAGACTTTTCAGTCTATAAATTTACAATACGGCAAATTGCAGTGCCAAGTCACATACCTGCTGTGAGCTTCCCTGGCCTTAATAATGATTTCTCATGGACATTACTATAGACATAAGTGCTAATGAACTGTTAATTTTATATCTATATCTCAGAGGGTCATAATCATAAAAGGAAACGAGAATATGAACATCTCTCTCTCACAGCCATATGCATGCATGCACAAAAAAGTGGTGCTTGTCCACCTTCAAAATAATTACACCACACTGAACATGGTCTACCTTCTGGTAATATAGGCACTACTATTAGACGGCTAATTTAGAATTAGTTCTGGATTACTGCTTCTTTATGTTATTAAACTCATAAATCAAAGCCATGCCTTTGGAAAAAGAAAACGCAACCGGGCAAAGTGTTGAAAGGTCTCCTGAGATCTATATGTCTGGACTCACACAGTGTAGAGAGATCAAGATTTTTTTTTCCCATGACAATTTAATGTCATCATTACATGTGTGAGAAAGCCCATCATTATGTAGAGGATATAAACAAAAATCGATGGTTCATTTCAAAATGAGAAATATATAGAAATTTGTGTGAATTAGGATATATAAAATGAGCAATATACCCCCCCAAATGTAGTCTACCATCCAAGATCTTATCTTCTTGTTTATTCCTTCACTGTCTACAAAGCTAATGTGGCAAAAAAAAAAAAAAAAAAAAACTAGGAAAGCATGGCTTGCACTATCCCAATGAAGCATGGTGGTGGTAGCACAACGATGAGCATTACTCTCTTCAATTTGGTTGCTTCACTGACTAATGCCATCCTTGCCTGATCATGACTTTTGGTGGATGATGATCTTTAGGCAAAAATATGGTTGTGCCATATTATTTCAATTTTTTCATAATGGTGCACCACATGATGTTTGAAGTTTGGGATAATTTTTGTAACCAAACCCTGATATGATACCGTTCCAGAATTTTGTCCCTGACCTATTTAAATAACTCCTTGGATTTCATGTAGGTATGTTCTCTAACATACTCTGGGGTCTTAAATAGAACAGATGGAAGAATATTGAGATCATATGACACTTTAATTGCACACAGACTCCATTCAAGTAATAACATATATATTAATACATTAATTTGTATAAATTCTTGACATATAATCCTAATTCCATTTCAGTTCCCAGTTGTAACATTACATAAAGTGGAAAAGTTTAAGGGGGGTGGGGGTACTTATTCAAGGCACTATACAGCTAACAGTTTAGCATAATGTGAACTACATGCCTAAACAGCCCCACACTTTCCTTAAACCATGTTGGTTACTGACACTGTATAACAGACTGTTATCTGCTAAAATTGTGAAAAGAATGTATAGAGTAACATGGCTGCCATCTTGAAGCCATGTTCACTTTATTTCACAGATCATAGTTGGTATCACATGATACAAGCATCAGACTCAGGTAAGGGATGTGTATTTTCTATATGATTTCTATATTGTTATTTTCTATATTATCATTGCTATTGTTGTTTTTAATATGCACTTATTATGCTAGTTTATTTAGCCATACATATGTATGCCCAAACTCTTCTGTTGGCCTTCTCACATTATAAGAATAAAATTTTAGACATCACTGGTACAAATACTGGGAATAAGCCATCAGATATCTCAAAGCAAAGAGCTCAGTTTGATTGTAAAATATTGACAAATTTCTCTCTGAAAATGGGCAAAGTGAGAGTTGATGGAGCCCCATACATTGACTGACTCCTGATACTTGCATAAAAAAGGGTGGCTTCGTTTACCTGCATTGTTTCCCCTGCTTTTTTGTGAAGCCTTAATTAGAACTGACTGTCATTAATTGTTTGGTTGATATGAATGGCAAGGGAAGGATAGATTCATGATTGGGAGGCGACAATTTGAGGGCTGCCGAGAGATAAGGAGGCGGTAATTACGGGGGGGAAAAAATCCACTACCAAAGGAAAGTAATGACGGAAGTGTCCAAGGATCGCTTAAAAGAAGAAAAAATATGCCTACTGCATAAGTCTTCTGATGATAATAGCATTCTTCAGTCATAGTGCACAAAATGGCTGGCCCAGCTACATCAGCAGGGGTCTGTAACATCTATTTTGTGTCAAGGATAAAAATAACAGAGGTCAAGCCTTTACCCACCAAACCAGCACCCCCGTGACCTTACAAACACATTAAGATGAAGAATGAAGCTTAATATCATTGCACTTTCTGCAAGTAGCACTTTTTGGGAGTTTGGCCTTAAAGTTAGGAAGTTAATACTCTAGAATACACTATCTCTAAAACCTGAACTTTCTGACTTTTAGAAACATCATCATCTCCAAAGTTGAAATGGAGACACTGAAAGAACTAAAGCACATTGAGATAAGAGAAAAATTCTCTTTTATCTGAAAAAAAAAAAAAAAACCCTTCCCGATGACAGGTCAGGACATGTTCGACAGTATGGAATGTACTTGCAGCTTCTTTGTTCACACAGATCCCTGTTACTATCTAACCCCAAACCCTGAAGCTTCGTATTATCATGCCAAAGTGAGGCAAAAGGTACTTCTCAGATATTTTGCCAAACTACTAGGCAGGAACCTTCAAAAACTGGCCTAAAGTAATAAATGCAAAAAGAATAGCTTGTCTTGGGAAACCAGATGGGAACCATTTCCCGAGCAAAGACCTAGCAATCACATGAACGGAAAGCAATTAGACCTGAAGAGCACCTATTGTTTTGTGGATTATCTAAGCAGCTCCATGTATTAATCATGTTATAAGGCTTTCTGCATAAGACGTATTCGTGGTTCATGTCTAAGACGTACAAGTGACCAAGTGTTCCGCCGACACTATACATTCCTTATTTTGTCGACAGTGGCTGAAGCGGATTATTTTGCTATAACATCACAAAATATTAGACTACTCCCATACCACAGTGATTTTCCCAAGATTTTTGCAGTTTTTTAATGTATTAATGAACGATGCTTTTTACACTTAATGTTGTGGAATGTCTTTGAGATAAGCTCCTGTTATCACTTGCGTTATAACAGCTATAAACAGCCATTCCTTAACCAGTCTTTCTTTTTTTCTCTCTCTCTCAAAGTTAATAAGACCAAAAAAAAAAAAACCTGCAAAGCACAAATTCCTATGTCCTGAATGGCAGAGAATGTATTGATTATCACAAAGCGCTCACACTGGAGACTTTTTCCATAAACATTAAATAAATATCTCTTTAGAGAAAATCTGAGATAATGTAGCTCTTCCGCCTGCTATACTGTTACTATAGAAAAGATAACTATAATATTACTCCTGTAGTTGGACAGTACATACAATGTCGGTCTTGACGATAGTGTCGACACGACAATACTTTGAAACTCCACACCTTCTGATTAGAGAATTCAACAATGCTATTAATAATGAAACACAATATTAACAGAGTCGGTTTTTCTTTTGAAACCTACCAACATGCTATATCATATAACATAAGATGCTAAAAGAGATCAGGCATCTCTTTTAATCTTGTTCCTTCAGCTGTGCTGGATGATTTGCTGAGCACATACTTGCTCACCTCATCCGAGACAATCTCTCGGAAAGACAAATCTCATATTACCTTTGTTATTCATGTTCGCTGAAAAGCTGCTATGCTTGTGTTTGATGTTCTTCATGGATGCTGCACGGCTCTTCTTGGATAATGAGGACAGGCTGAAACATCCAGCTACAGGCACAGTCCATTTAGTCCATTAAATCACAAGAGAGCCAATGTTCTCTGCAGCCCAATTGCAACACCCCCCCCCCCCCACACACACACACACACACACACATACACACACACAAGACACACACACACACCATCCTAAGAAGGTGTAACCAACCATACCAGAAATAGAACAGATGGTGTGCCACACAATGCACAACTAAAGGAGCAACCAGATTTTTTTTCTCTTAAGGGAGATTTGCTCATACATTACTTTGAGACAGACTTGAACACTTGAGGAAATCCTTAATCTCCTGGTTAAACAATTATATAGACATTTAATAAACTGGCTCAATGTTANTTAAAGTTCCTTGCCTCTACTTCCTGCCTGTCAGCGGTCATCAACTGGCAGACTGTGGTCCAGATGTGGAAGTATTTCACAGGCCATCGAAACAAAATAGATGTATCTCATCTGTTCAAAGCCACGTGTTAAGTCAAAAGTGATAATGTGAAACAAAACATATGTAACTTATTTGAATTCTCTTATATATAGCCATAAACTAACTGTTAATGGTTAACCACTAACTGCTGTCAACATTCAGCCCAGTCCTTTGAAAGCTTACTTGAATACCCCTGCTTTATACAATATCCATACAAAATAACATTACTAAATCAATGATTTATGTACGATAAACAGTACAAGAACCATTTTGATAGCCTTCATGGAGAAATCTCCATCATTAGAAGCAACATAGCTTGGGAACAAGGTCTCATGGAAATTTTTTCATTTTGATCTGAAGCTCTCAAGGAGATGCAAGTTCCATCTTGATGTTGAGACTAGTTAAGCCGCTCCCAGAATGTCCCCGAGTCCTCCAGGATCTCAGAGCTTAATGAGGTGTACATGGGCTGCCTGCTAGGATTACTCCACCTTGAGTGCCCATTGTTCCCATTTGGAAGTCTCGGATTGCGAGGTTTTCTAACAGAAGCTTTGGATTGTTTAGAGCCATAAGAGATTTGGAACGCACTCCACCTACGCTGCCACTTCTTGAGTGCCTCACAGACTCCTACGTATGTATAAACACACACACACACACATATACACACACACTCCCACACTGCCCATTACTCTGGTGAGGAAAACAGCTTCATCAGAATTCTCCCCATCACCTGGCCCCGAGAGCCTCTCGGTTAGGCTGGGATTGGACAAGGTTCATTACCCCTCTTTGATGTGTTTCTTCTTTCAATTTTACAGCCCTGCACCTTTTCCCTAGTCAGGATCAACCCTTAGTGCAGATAAAGACCAACACTTCACATAGCCGTTGTGGAAAAAAGCAGCTTTCACGTCAGGCCTCAGTTTTATTTTAACCAAGCCAGAAAGATCACTTGAATGCAGGTGACTCCTTTGGCTTATGCTTCAGAATTACATGGTCACTGGTGCAGTAACTTTCCACAGGTCTATATATGGTCAGCTTTTCAAAAAAAGAAAAAAAAACCCAAGACAACATACTGTAGCTATCTTCAATGCAGATTAATTCAATAACTAAATGGGCATCCAAGTGAACTGAAGATCTAAGAATAGGGGCCAATCAGGTAATCCTCTCTTTACACTGCATTAACTGGTCTCTTTGCCCATTAGTGTCGCTGGTGCATAAACCAACAACATGTTTAGAAAAGAACATTTATGTCCAAGTAATGAATGGTTCATCGAACGCAATAAGGCTGGAAAAGAATTAGGGCAAGATTCACTTTCAACTCAAGCAGTTCAGGACCAGATGTTTGAAATTATCAGCATTTTACTACCAAGATAACACAATAACCAGATGTTTACTGAGACTAAGAACACTTAAAGTGTCCCTGAAACCAAAATTGGTATTTCGAAGGTTCTTGTTCTTTAGTGTTATGGACACCACTATGACAGTATATCTAGAAAAATACAGAAAAAGTAGTTTTGGAGATATTCTCATTTGAATTTTATAGTCAGTCACTTCTAGGAATACAATTAACATTTTTTGGTGATTGT
>CM074964.1:13802134-13814784 GCA_037577455.1 Pangasius macronema | reverse complement strand
TAGTTTTGGAGATATTCTCATTTGAATTTTATAGTCAGTCACTTCTAGGAATACAATTAACATTTTTTGGTGATTGTACTAGTCTTGTCTTCATCCAATTAAATGCTCTCTAAAATGTATATGTCCCACCCACAGGGATATGTCTTGCGCTACAGTAGTAGCGTGTTTGCAGCATCAATGCTTCATTGATGCATGTGCATCTTCCTGCCCACTATTCTCTTTTCCACCTATCCCTTGGTTGTGATTTTTTATCAACCTCGACCAATCTAAAAACTTCTTGTATCTTAAACACGTTCAGGAGTCAATACACTTGAAAAACTTAGAGTGTTTTACCAAATTGAGGCTGTTCAATAACATAATGTCTTGCTACCTCAGAGCAAGAGGCAAGTCAGGGCTTCTCCATTAGTACGAGTAGTATCATTCTGTCAAATAACATAATATTTAACTAACCCTAACTCTTTAGCTATAAGCCAACCATTCAGACAGGTCAGATGTCTCCTGTTGATGACCCTGCAGCTCTCGGTCACCTACAGCACAGCTGACAGTCCACCTCAAGTCAAAAATCTAAGCCCTAACTCCAAAAACACATAGCATCTCATTGTCTAGGATATCACCCTAGACAAAGTCACCAGTTAATCCTCCAAAAGCTCTTGTTAAGCTCTTCAGTGTTCTTTGATTTAGCTGTTGTCAAATGTGTTTAGTTTTCCCGGGATGTGTCATATCTTGAACAATATTGGCTGCTGCGTGAATCAGTCAAGCACGTCAACACACCGCCACTCTGGCTTCCTGTTTCAAAAAGGAAATAAATCAACGTAAAAAATCAAATCAAATCTCAAGCCATTTCATAGGGCCTTTAATAAATATGTCACTATGTAAGGTGCTGGAAATAAATGGTAACTTCACAGCAAGAATGTCAAGTTTTGAGCTCCAGCAGAAATGTCAAAAGCCGGTATCTGGCCTCTCCCATAACAAGGCTGAAATGTTTGGGTTAAGGACAGGGGAAAATGAATATGAGACTCGGCTTTGAAGGTTGCCTTTTAATTTTGCAGGTCTTGCCTCAACCATCTCCCTCTTGCAAGAGGGAGGACTAGATTTGGCCTGGTGAGGTCACATCCACCGCCGTTTCCCCAGCAACGTCTAATTGCTTTGCTCTGTAAAAATGCCGCTGTTTTGTTTATCTCTCTTTCCTCCTCCTCTTTTCTCCCATGGCTCAGATACATTCAATCTAATTTCAGTGTGTTCACTAATCCTTTTGTAAGGCCCATAATTATGTGGTTTCATTTGCTGCATCAGAACATCATGATCATCCGTTATCAAAACACGTCTCTTTGGCGAATGGGTATAAGAAATTACATTAGAAAAAGTCATGGAACAAAAAAACCCCTTTTCTTTAATTTTCAATCTGACACCACCCCACCTCTTCAGTGGACAATAAGAACTCTGTTAGCAAACAGGTAAATTTACTGTTGGACTATTTAACCCACTACTAAGAAAGAGAGAGAGAGAGAGAGAGAGAGAGAGAGAAGAAGGAAAGATAAGGAAGAGAAATTTATATACACTGTATATCATCCACATGTGCTTGTTTCCATCAACAAATCAAAAACTAAACACAGTTAGACAGCACAAGAGGAATTAATACACAGGAGAAAAAAATATATAATAAAAAATATGGGAAAAAATACAAAAAGATAAGAACAATTAATTAGGGAGGAAAATTCTAGAGAGTGAAAGTTACTGAGGATCAAGCACCGAGATCTCGGATAGGGTCCTTGTGACCTACACTCCACCTTTATATGAGACCTACCCTACGGTCAGGTAACGTTCACAAGATGTGCACACACACACACGCACACACACACACACAGGAGCAATTTAGCCTATCCAATCCACCTACTGGTATGTTTTTGGGAGGTGGGAGGAAACCCCAGGACCTAGAGGAAACCCACAAGGACCCAAGGAGAATACTAACAGTAACCCGAGCACAGGATAGAACCGGGTATATTGGAGCTGGGAGGTGGGTCCTTATTGTGTGTGATTTTTGGTAATGGGAAAGTCCAGCTTGATTATCACTCAGCAACTGGCTGTATCAAATGTTTAGATTTATTCCCACTTTTCACTAGCTGAATAAGGACCACATTTTAAAATTTTTCAATCAGAGTGACTGGAATGCACATGGGCTCAATTGAGAGTTGCTGCAGAAGAACTCAAGACTGCATGACTATGGCCTTTTGTTTGCAAAGGGTAACAGAGGACATAGCAGACATGCGAGTGCGGCTTCAGATTTCATTTCGCTATGAAATGAACTTTGTCCATGGCCTTTACTGCACTCATGTCTCTTCAGTGCCAAGAGGAGGGTGTCAAGTATGCCAGCCTCAGTGGAATGCATGAGAACAAGTGAAGGGAGGCTCACCTCCCCCGCCAATACTCTATCTGAGAAAACAGTAAGGCAGTTGCATTGGCACTTTTCACCAAAGGAACAATGAGATCTCATGACTGCAAATGTTTATAAATGAGGACAGCTTCATATGAAAAGGTATGAAAAGTTGACGTTAGGGATGGAGCGAGGGTTTATTTTGCTTTAAAAATACCTCAGGAGGATTAGAGCTAGTGGCATGTTTTATTTTTACTGATTTAACTCTCTGGAAGTTGCTACAAAATCAATTCTAAAAGGATGACTGAACGGCACCCAAGTAAAATATTTCATCGAGCATGGTCGAGTGAATAGATACACAAAGCAGACATTCTTAATGATCATATAGCTGGAGCATAGCATCATTAACATAAAGAGCAATGGATCTTCAACAACAACATCATTGACCTTTATGTATTTGAACCGAAGTGTCCAACTGCCATCAACAAAACGCTCACATACTCACATTTTCTGTATTTATGTTTCTCTTCTCAAGAATGGGCAGTACTTTAAATATGTATATGTTTATGTGATATCAGGTGGAGTGAGCTGTAGTAGTAAGTCCTGCATGGCTGGGTGATAGTTTGATGTAACCACAATATGGCATGCTGAAATGTATAGGTTGGGCTTTAAATACACTCATAAGATACATAAAATAAACTCATTAAATATATAGCAGATGAGTGCTCTGTGCGTGCATAACCCAGCTCTGAATACAAGCAACTTTCCCCATGTAAATTTTGTCATGACCTATGGACTTAAGTCAGCAACTCTGAACTAAACCAGCGTGGTTTCTGAAGGATATTCGTCAGTGTTATCATTAGCTATCAGCCACCATTATTGCTAAAATGATTACCATACTTTATTTACATTTTTGGTGGTTATTACATTTACATTTACTTATTACATTTACAATAGAGGCATTTAGTCTCTTTTATGCAGCATTATTAATCCATCTGATGCTTGTTTCAACAAGAACTATAAAATCTTTCACATTTTACTGATTTACTGTAGTCGATAACGAATAGGTTAAGTTAGTTAAGTTATGGTACGACGTGTCGACGTTTGTTCTAACATGCTAACAGCTGAGGGGGAAGTCTGAGGAATATAATGCTTGTCTGCTGGCTGTGTTAAGCGTCACAAGTTGGCTGAGAGATTTATAGTCCTCCGGATTTGTGTAAGGGCCCAGGAATGTGTTCCAATTTCAGCTCCGCCAATCAGACCTAGCTAATGTAATAGCCCCATCTCCCATGGATGCACACTGTCCCCTCCACCACCACCACCACTACCGCCACCACGCACCTCCCTGTCTCCTACAGCATGCCCCCCCCCACACACACACATACACACATACACACACTTCCAGGAGAGATCAGTAGGAGCCAGTTCAGCAGAGCGCAGGTGTCTGCTCAGCCGTACCTATCAATTTCAGCCACTGCATTGCCAAGTGGGTGCTGGATGAAATCGGGGGCACAGCAGTGACTCCCATAAACATTTTACAAGGATGATTACTTACTGGTTAGACTGGCGGAGCCGCCAACCACACCAGAATCAATCTCCTGCACATCCAAATCAGCAGCCTCTGTTTTGCCTCTTTAATGTGTTCATCATTAGTTTTTTATAGTGCTCCATGCTCCAGATTGTATGCAAATGCTGAAGCTTTAACTTTGGCTGGTTTCATTTCAAGCGGTTAGCTGCAGATGCCGATTTGGCTCTACAGTCTGGAATGACTGAATGTTTTATCTCTAGCTTCTAACAACCATCTTCTATGCTTTTGCCAAAGATATTAATCTAGCAAGACCTAGTCAGGTTTGAAACAGATACATTGGGGTCCAAAAGTCTGAGACTACATTGGAAATCTGGGATTTTTTTTTTTTTCATTTAAAATTGGAAATAAACAGAAGGATAATCTTAAAACTTTATAAGTTTTGTTTCTTTAATTTATAAGTTATAGAACTTATAAATTATAAGTAACAGTAACGAATGTACAAAGCATGCTGTATGAAGCATGTGTTCAGATGATAATGTCATTACACCATTTTACTTTTAGTTGATGGCTGCTAACCAGATATTTATTATGATTTTTTTTTAAGAAAATGTCAAAATTCATTTGAATTTGCATGCCATATTTGAGTCCTAAAATGTAAAAAAAAAAGAGATATACAAAATATCATTAAAGACGTACTTTCCGAAATTAACATAAAAAGTGACCGACCCATATGTACACGATTAAATTACAAGAACACGAACACCTCATAGCCGACAATGTGAACAATGGAGACATTTATTATCGTATCGCATAGTCTGGGTTTTATCTGATATTCTCATGATTTTATTTCCTTACCATTTCCATTCTTTGGCTTAAATGTGATCTGCCCAGTCCAAGTCATAAAGCCTTAAAAATGAAAAGCTGATAAATATGTAATTACTACAAGAAGCAGGCTCAGTTTGCCTATTATAAAACCTCATTGGTACCCATGAGAAATAATAAATCAAAAGAGAAATAATAAACTGCCACAGACAGTTCAGCAGGGCCTAGCGGCTCTATATCTGGAAGGACGGACAGAGAGAGAGAGAGAGAGAGAGAGAGAGAGAGAGAGAGAAAGAGAGAGAGAGAGTGTGTCCTCTGGGACTGGGCCGAGGTTGAATGTGTCACAGACAGTGGGTGACATTAAATTTATGATGCAGCAATGCTCCAGGCTCACAGCTCCCTGACAGGTGAGCTGAAATTATGAATGAGCTGTGCATGGTGATAACACTGCAAATATGTGGAAACTGGATTTTTAAAAAAAAAAAAAAAAAAGATGATACTGAATTAGTGAATTATTTATAGCACAGGGAAAGGTGGAACAGAGGTGGCTGAAAATCGCAAGTCTGAGTCACCTTTAACCTGAAATAATCCACATACATGGGTTCACCTAGGACTGGGACATCTATCCGGCACCATAAGGAGTTGAGTGAATTTTTACAAGTAACACTGGAAATAAATTCTGAAACTTTGTCGTGCCCGATGGATGATGATCCTAGAAAAAAATCACAGTTGTATATAATATGTGAAAAAGCATGTACGAGTGCATTTCAGTGTTATGTCCTGAAGCTTCAGGTAAGCTCATCAGACATCATGTGAATATTATGTGATAAACAAATCCATGAACGTGTGAAGTAAATTAATCTTTTTTGTTGTTGTTGTTGTTGTTGTTTTTATTTTTAAACTTGTCACTACCATAACTGAGCACGACTGTGTTGTATAGCTGCATCACATTCTGTACATTTGAACGCAAAATTTTAGGGATGCAAAGCAATGACAGGTGATAAACATAGACATAGAGATAAACCTAAATTTAGGTTTCACCTACACTGGATTTTGGCTATGGGCCGATTTAGGTGTGTGTGTGTGTGTGTGTGTGTGTGTTTTTTAATTTACAGCAAACATGAACCTACCACTATGCCACCAGTAACACTTGAAAACACTTGAAAACACTCGAAAACACAACAACCTAGAGATAGAAATGCTAGCATGGTCTGTGAATTCTGGCTCTGAAATGTGCGGGTCTGTTTTTATTATCATTTTTATAATATTCTGTTCGCACAGTTTGTATTTTTGTTCGCACCTAACAGCAGTACAGCAATACAACAAATTTCATCAGCTCTATATCCCAAAATATAAACAAACCAGTAGCCTAATTTAAACCTCCATTACCCTGAATAAGAAGTTACCTGCTTGGGTGAATTTTTAGTTGCATCCCACTGGATCCCAGTCCCAATGCACGTCCCTAGTCTTAACCAGATGCAGCTGCCCTGTGAGTCTTCCTGGCAAGCTTTCTAAAAAAAAAAAAAGAACAAGAATAGTGAGCCTCCCTATCCATTTCTGTATTTGTATCCATTTAGAACACATTATCGGTTTAATCAGAAAAATATATTCCTACTCAATGTTTTTGACACTGAACATCACTGAAAAAAAAGGTGAGTGAGAAAATTTGAGTGCTATCAACAAAACCTGACAATTAACCTACGTATATATGCGAGATGTGACATTTTTTCCCTATTAAACTCCATTTTAACTGCGCTAGCAATGCCCCCCTGAAAAATGCCCCCCCCCAAAAAAAAAAAAAAAAACACACAAAAATCTCACAAGAACTACAAAAATACAGCATCATCTAACAAGTGAGCACCACAATCACGTCAAAAAGCATGTCAATTTGAATATGAACATATTTAATGTATTTAGGGCAGTGCTTTCTATTAATTTCTTCAATACAGACATAGATATTCTCATATTTCTGTGTTTGGTCTTCAAGGCATGTCCATTCAAAACCTTTCTCATTCCAATATATTGACTCAATGACTCACATAGTACATTTCCATACATATACGAACTGAACAAACACATATACTGTATAATCTGTGAGCAGTCACATATCTGGAGATGCGTTAAGATAATTATGATTGGAGATGTGTATTGTACATCATTACACGATTTGTAAAACCAGTTGTTGTTTTTTTTCTAGATGCAACGTTCATATAGCTTTTCATCAGCAAAATAAGTATCCACTCATACCATTGCCAAAATACCACTTGAAACACAATAAAATAAAATAAAAAAAAACCTAAAGGACATTTTCTGACACACTTAGCACTGTTTCATTTTGAAGTAGTCACCTACAGCAGTCAATTTTCCACTTTGATGAACTGAAGCTTTTTGGGAGTGATTAGTTCTAGTAGTGAGTTGTACATTCATATCAGCTTGGCTTACACTTACGAGCTCTAAGTGTGGAGTCTGCCAGAGATTTAATTAAACCTGCATATTTCTACATAAGAAAGCAACTCACATCATATTGAATCATATTGAAACTGCATGCAAAATAGTCTATAGGCGTCTTTGATCAGCTTTAAGGCTTCTTAAAATAAAGTCAAGTTCCAAACAAAGATCTAAAGTCTGGTTATGACAAATAATCAAGTATAAATTATACCTGAGCCTATACAGTACTTAGCCTTTTGAGTTTAGTATGTACTGCCTGGATTAATATTCACTTCCTCAAATACAGAGGTGGGAAAAGTATACTTTACAAGCGTACCTCAACTAACACACTTTTAGTCACTGATGGTTAATTAGTGCCTCTTTCACCAAGGAACAACAACAACAAAAACAATTCAAATAATTAGCTAAGGCTAATTAAAAGCTTTGACACTAATCTCTCAGATGTTACCTAGCATGATAAGGACACTGAAATACAAACTAGCTGTGTTCTAATCTCCCTGTCACCCTGCTAACAAACAGCAGCTTTATTCCTAATCTCTCAAATGGTAGCTACCATGATAATAATTCTGAAGATACAAACTTGCTAAACAATATTGTTAATAGCTAGCGCTCACCACGCTAACAAACAACAGCAAATAAGGATCATATTGTTTACAATCGATCGTACTATTATTAAGACTAATATGTTTGATAGAATATGATTATTAATCCTGTCACCCTGCTAACAAACAATAGCTTTATTCCTAATCTCTCAAATGTTAGCTAGCATGATAATACTTCTGAAGATACAAACCTGCTAAAAAAAAATATCGTTAATAGCTAGCACTCACCCTGCTAACAAACAACAGTTTTATTCCTAATATCTCAAATAATAGCTAACATGATAATAATTCTGATAATACAAACTATTTTATACTAATAATTAGCTCTCACCCTGCTAACAAACAACAGCTTCATTTCTCAAATGTTAGCTAGCATGATAATAACTCTGATGATTCAAACTAGCTGAATGGTAATAGTCTGTCACTATACAAAAAAAGTGTATGTAGAAGCAGATTGGTTACAGAAATGGGTCCAATTAAGTTTAATTTTTTTTTAGTAATTTAGAGCAACACTAAATACCATTACTCATTAGACTAATACCATAGTCACATATTGACTTTGTGACTATGTAACTTTGTGGTGGAAAAAAAATTTCTTTTGAAATGAAACCAAAGATCATTTATATATATATATATATATCATTACTCTTTTACAACTGTATAGTATGAAGTCAAGTGTGCTGAAAGGATGTTCAATATAAGTATATTGTGACTAGGAATCCTGGGATGGGCACAGGACAGTCTTTATAATTACAGCAGCAGTTACAGTATCCACATGAGATTATCCACTGAACCAAGAGTGAGACTTGGGTATAAGCTGTTTTTGTGGAAATACAGATCTTTCAGGTATTCATGTGGGATCATCCACAACAGCAGAAAGTATGTAAAATGTATTCTGGGAAACAACTCAAGTAAAGAATAAAAAGTTAAAAACCAGACTTAAGTACAGTAAGAAAATACTTTGGTACATCACACTTCTGCTCAGACACAGAGAGATATTTATTTCTGAGACATAACAACCCATTTAAAGCACTTTTCCAGGCCACCTACACTTCACAGTTCGATATTTTGCTTTGTTCTGAAATACTGTGCTTTCACTTCTCTCAGTATTGTTATCCATTTCCTCATATGCATCTGGCTATAAAAATACACACCATCAGCTTTTTTCATTCTGCAGCCACCAGGAATCTGAGAAACAGTGAGCTCACTTCTGATAAAATAACAATAATTACATAATGCTTCAATGAATATTCACTGTTCAAGAAAGCCACAACAAAGATGTTGAAGCTAATCTGGTAGAGAGCAGAAGGAATTTGTTGCACTTTTACTGCACAGCCTGTAGAGCTGAGCCAGGAACACTTTCTGTCTTATGCATATATTCATGGAAACAGTAGTTATTCTAACCACAGGCTTGACATGTTCCATGGCAGGTGCATGTGTTTGTGAATGAAGTGTGTGCAAACACATGTATGCACAATAAAGCCAGGAAAACACTGCCACTTTCAATCTTTCAGTCAATGCTGCAGTCAAAACCCACGCATGGCTGACACAAAATGACACAGTCAGTGGGCTAGACCAACTAATACAGGGCTAATTGTAGTGTAACTACAACAGTTTTTTTTTTTTTAGCTCTTATTGGCTAGCCAAAATTCTGCAAAACAAAGCTCAGCCCTTAAAGCATATTATAAAACTGTTAGTTCCAGTCCACTAGTCTGACTGGTTGAGCATTGTTCCAAGAGTGCTTATATGTAGTATAACCACACTAAGACATTTCACTATGTGTGTCACTCCACTCATCTGTGTTCGCCACGTAAAATTCCACTTCCTAGTTTGAAACCATTACTATAGTAGTGTTAGAAATATCATCAGAGACATGGCATAGGGGTAGTTGTGGCCTAATGGTCTGAGAGTCGGACTTGTAACCTGAAAGTGAACCCAAAGGTCGTGGGTTGGGTCCGGCAGGGATTGTAGGTGGGGGGAGTGAATGACCAGCGCTCTCTGCCACCCTCAATACCACGACTGAGGTNGGCTGCCCACTGCTCCGGGTGTGTGTTCACTACTGTGTGTGTGCACTTGGATGGGTTAAATGCAGAGCACAAATTCGTAGTATGGGTCACCGTACTTGGCCACAAAGTCACTTCGCAAACAACACTTTTCAAGAATATAACTTTTGACTTAAAATATTAAGCTTGTCAGATAAAAAGGAAGAAGGGACACTGATTCTACCAGAAGCACCTTTAACAGGAATCTTCAAATCAATGTGGGCTTTGATTACCTACCAAATTACTAACTGCACGTCTTGCTCGTGCAATATTGGTTAAATGTAGGCTGCAAAAAAGACAATGCAAACAAATCAATAATCACTGTAGCTAGCTTTGCTTACACTTTTTTCCTTCTTCAAAATAACTAAATCCTTTCAGAGGAATTGAAGTGCCCAGAATTTCATTATAACATGAACCATCATACACCACAGCAATGTTGAATTCTCAATTCTGATTGGAAAGAAGGTGTTGATTAATTTTCTTTATAGCACAGCGTGGGTGAATGCTCCGATCTGATTGGTCAGAAGATGAGCTTCCTTTTTAGACAACAGTACAGGTATTTTTGGCTGTAACATTAATGATAGGTTAATAATAGCTTATACACAGGGACTTGTACGATGGACGCTCCACATAATCAAAGACTAATAATAAAAGGCTTTCAAAAACATATTGTTGTTTAACAAAGTAAAACCTATCATTGTTGATGTGGTGACATTTTGTTGTGAATATGTACATGTGTTTAACATTTGTTTAACATGGAAGTCTTGGTGGTACACACTTTGTAACAGTCATGGTGCTTTGCAAAGTTTCTCAGCACAGGTGTGTTATGTGTTATTCCGTACATAACAGCAAGTATAACAGTGGTTCCGGCTACAAGACAAACCACATATTTTATATTAATGTTCTCGTTCAAATAGGTTATTGTTTCTATAGTAACAGCTAATTCACAGGAACTTAAAAATGTGCTATTATTTAACAACAAAAAATCTTGTTGTAATAGTGAAGCCTTTTGTAAAGAGATGTTTATTTAACATTTATGGAAGGAGTCTCCAGTGGCACTGCTTTCGAACATTGGCATGTACCACGTCTACCAGCTGTGATTTTTTTTTTTCTTATTAACTTCAGGAGAAAGAAAAGTAGAGAGGAAAGTATGCAAATTATTGTTGCATATGAGGAATAAAACACTTTAAATCATGTTGTCATGGGAAAATAACAGCTAGTTGTCCTAGTGTTTTATTGCTTACATTATATTAGCTTTGGACACTGCAGGACAGTTAGCAAACCTTTCACCAATTTGCACAGAATCTGGAGTTTCTGATGTAAGGGTAAGTATAGGGATGTTTCTGTGCCATGATTTGTTGTCAACCTGCCACATCAAACTCTTTATTATGCAATAGAGAAACCATTGATGAAACCATTACCATGTGCTTTACAATTTTCTCTAAAAAAACACATAAATGCATCATTTCGAATCCAGATCTAACACTTGATAGAATAGCATCAAGTTCAAGTTCAAGTTCAAGTGGAGTTTATTGTCATTTCAGCCATATACAAGTACATAGTGAAACGAAACAACGNACATAAATTATACATAAAGTGCACAAGTGCAAACATGTGCAGACAGCACAAGACAGAACAAGACAGTACAATGACTAGCATACGAATCCTCCACATATATTCTAAGATCCATCTCTTCAAGCCTATGAAGCCTAACAATAAGCCAGGCTTCAATGTGCGTTAACGTATAAATTTCCTACAAGGACAGTGTCTGAGCTGCCTGAATCAAAAGGAGATGCGTAATCAGGGTAGCTGGAGAGAAGATCACCATTCATATCATCTCTGTATTAAAAAGGGAATTGGTGTTCATTAAGAAGCAAGCATGAGGCTATATGAAAAGAGCACTGTATATCAGCCAGCCTGCTTTCTTCTCATAATGCACCGATGAACACTTTATTAAGTTTGAATATAGACATCTCTCACCTCTTATTCTTACTAAGCTAATAGTGTAATATTGCTTTGCTTTGAAAGGCTTATGGTCACATTTTACATGAAAGCAGAGACAGTAAAGTCTTCTTCACACCAAAACAGTATTCCATTTGTTTAAGGAGTAAAGGGTATGCAACTTGATGTGCATAGGCTTCCTTTATGTGAAAAGAAAAATAATTTCACATTTGCCTGAAAATACTGAGCTGTAAGGGCAGCACATTGGTGCGGTGGGTAACATTCTTTCTTCACACCTACAGGGTCCTTGGTTTGATCCAGCGATTGGATTACTGAATTTTGCATGTTCTCCCTGCATCTGGAATTGCTCCAGTTTCTATAGTTTCCTCCCATTGTCTAACTAGTAGCCAGTAGATGCACTGGCTACTCTGAAATGCAGCTGGGTGTGAGTGTACGAATGTGGGCTTTGGACCAACCACCACCCTGACCAGGATAAAATGGATACTGAAAATGAATGAATGATTGAATGAATGAATGGATAAATGGAGAGCTGTAATTTAATCACTCTTTTGT
Organism: Pangasius macronema; assembly: GCA_037577455.1. NCBI lineage: Eukaryota > Metazoa > Chordata > Actinopteri > Siluriformes > Pangasiidae > Pangasius > Pangasius macronema. The sequence continues at coordinate 13,802,457 of CM074964.1, read as the reverse complement.
TTGAAAGTCAATGGAAAAACAATAGCTATTTACTGGATCAGTTTGATTCTATAGTGCAGAAAAATGTCATGAATTCCACTGGTTCATTCTCAAGCTTAAACAAACATAATTTCTCATAATTGCTCAGTCATTTTTTTAACAAATCAGAAAAAAAAAACAAATAAACAAAGAAGTCCAACTTGGTTTGGTTACAGAAATGCTGCTGGAGTTGCCATTAAGTGAAGTGAAGTGAAGTGAAGTGACTTTTGTGGTCAAGTGTGGTGACCCATACTCGGAATTTGTGCTCTGCATTTAACCCATCCAAGTGCACACACACACAGTAG
>CM074964.1:13790637-13802111 GCA_037577455.1 Pangasius macronema | reverse complement strand
AGACTCGAACCCACCACCTTCAGGTTCACCTTTGGGTTACAAGTCCGACTCTCAGACCATTAGGCCACGGCTGCCCCAATTAAGTGACATTACTTAAAACTTAACATAATTACACATTCTTCAGCCATTCATTACACAACCTATGTGAAATGTCTCTAAGATGGACTATAGATAAATATGTTGTGGAGGTTGTACAACACGACAGGAGCCACCAGGTACATGTACACACAGACACCACTGGGGTTTGATACCCTGCCCTTTTGCCCTCATTCTGTACAAGTACCCTCTTGTCTGCCATATATAAATTGCATTTTATATTGCCTCTTGTTGGCTCAAGCAAGACAGTTGTGATCCCTTAAACCGAGGTCTTGTTCCAGCTTTGCCACTCACTCTTAAAGATTTGCTTCAGAAAACCACAATTAGCTCAGCCTTGCTCTGGGAATGTAGCTAGCGCAATAAATAGGCTTGGCTTTCAAAGGCTTCATTGCTCTTTGGTGACCTTTGTGGTTTAGGCCCACTGCGTATGGACATTTCAGCTCAGTCAACTCTGACCTTACATAGATTACTACGACATAGGGAGTGATCTCTATGCTAACAGGCTAATCCTGTATGTCACCCAGACGTATATGTTTACTTTTTTGCACTTGAACCATTAAACCACCATTTAAACATGATCATTTTATTTAATAAAATGATCAGTTTAAATTAATCTAGCTGGATTTGCCAATTTGGCTACAAGTGCATCAATGCTAGCATACTCACAAGGAAGCTAACTAGCTGGCTACTTATTATTAGTAGTAGAGTAGATAATGTTGTCGATGCTACAAAAACAGCCCTATTCGTAATCTCTGAAACTGTGCTTTAGTGATCTATTTTAGTCCTCTATTTTGTTTCTAGTAATTCTAGTAATGTCTAGTTGTAGCCAGTTTATTTAGTTAGTTGGTTATATAATCTTGTTCCAATGACTGTGTCAATGTCATATTGACTTTTATTTCACTTACATATGAATTCTGAAAGATACAATCATGAGAAATGAATTTTGAGCATTGGGAAATTAAAAGAAAATAAGAGCACTTTTAAAATAGGCAAACACTATAGTGTACAGCACCAGCCAAAAGTTTGGCCACATTAGATGAAATATGCATTTTTCATTTTATTATATACATTTTGATATTTCTGAGACAAATAGTGAGGTTAGTACACACGTATAAATTTATAAACAAAAATGATTCTGATTTGTTGAACACTTTTTAATCACTGGATACTTTCCATAGGTGTTATGACATAACGTTAATGCCTTCAAAATACGGCCTGTTATGTGGTGTGTTTTCCTCTCAGCTACTCAAATAAGCTACTAAAGTCACACAGTTGTAACTGTACTATTAATTTACTATAATTTGTAATGATTTATCACTGTTAAAATGGACCTTGTTTGTCACGAACCTTTATATTTCAGGAATGAGAGTTCAAAAATAGTACATGCTATATATGTTCCTGGATTAAAGATAAGCATCATTGAAAAGTCTATGTGATGCCTGTGTGCATTGATGCTGAAGGTGATTCAAGCCAGAGAGCATAAACAGATCCATATTTCACACTGAGGCAGCTTACATACTGAAAATGTATGACATGTGGAAGTCATTGGATTTTGTGAAGAAACCACTGACATTAGAAGATCAGGTCCCATGTTAGGAATAATGAGGGTTGGGTGTGTTTGGGATGTGTAAGCTCCTTTCCTTGCTGTCCAAAAGGCCTGACCAACACAAACACTTCCAGCCTAGTTCAGACAAGGACTTCACTAGAACAAGCATCAATCTCAAGACAATCAAGACCGAACAATACAAGATGGTTCAAGGCAGGATATTATTTAACTGATGGGAGATGAACAACAAGGCCAGGATTGAGAAAATATGATGCAAAAGAAAAAAAAATGAATAAAAGAAAACAACACATAATTCTATAAATCATCCAAGCAGCCAAACTTCCTGGTACTTAGAATGACTCAGCAACAACCCTGGACCTGGATGGGCTTAAATATACTGCATTCTTAGGGGGGAAAAAAGGATTCTCAAGGATCCTTTGGATAATTAAGGGTCCTTAGCTTCCTAAATGGGGTCTTTTTGGAATGGGCACTGATAGGTAAGTATATTGTACAAGATTTAAAAGTCCACCAGAATGACAAATCATAGAACCTTTTTGATTTTTTTCCCTGGTTTGGGAATGTTAGAGGAATTGCCCTAGGGAGGAAAAGAAGGAAACAAAACAAAAGTTTTGTAGACACTTGCATTACCTCAGACTTTGAGGTAATGCAAGTGTCTAGAACTTGTCATCAGGCAGTAAATAGTGAGCTGAAATTCAAATATATAGACTCCTTGGGGTGTGTAAAGAAGAGGCGGATATAAAAACAGAGCAATAGTGCCAGTTCAGTGGCTAAAAAACAAGCAGGAGTCACACAGTGAACGACAAAAATAAAACAAAACAAAAAAATAATTCAAATAAGCAAAACCCAAACAAATAAGTAGAAGCTTCATGGCTCATGGCTTCATGGCACAACCAGAAAAATGGCAATACTTTGAATTCTGTGTGTTCCTGAGGAATGAAATGTACAGTACAGATCAATTCATCTCAACTACTGCAAAAGATTAGGAGGTCTGGGTTAAAGATAAGCATCATTAAATGGTAATAGCACCCCAAGTTCAATTAAACCTTAGTGGTGTTGACAGTAAAATCCCTATAGAAATCCTTAATCAGTTATTTAGGGAGTTCCTATAGAACAAGAAAAGGCTACAAATTTACAATGAAACCTACATGATCTAAAAACCTAGAGGAACTTTTCAGGTTTCTCACAATGCTGTTTGTTTAGTCTGAACCCCCACCCTAACAAACTCAACTAACGGTACAACTAGGCAGTATAGGCATAACAGCAACAATATTTTATGTACCCTTTGCCACATGCACTCAGCTAGCTATGTTTAGCAGCCATCTGTCTTTGCACCAGTAGCCCTGTACTTGAAATGGAAGTCTCATGGGTACCAATGGTCTCCAAATGGTACCAATTCCCCAGCAGAAATAACCTGCTTATTCTTTTTTTTTTTTTTGGCCATGTTAATTGCTTAAATTTCACAATTCCCCATTCATTTTTGTTCTTGCTTCCTATAATGTGGATATTAAAGTTAGCCTGCTTAGTCAGGGAGATCACGTATGTGTTTGAGCATACGTGTAGACGTGTATTTGAACTGACCTCGATATCCCTTGACAAGTGTTCAGTGCCTTGCAGGTTTGAAACCCCTGACCTAGAGCTAGCTTTACCCATTGTATAACTACATGCAATTGCTTTTCAAATGGCAAAAAAAGCCACTGAGATGACAATCATGGCATCTGCAATGGCGACAATTAGAAAGTTGAAACTACTACCCCTTTAAGCCCATAGAGGCTTTGTCCCAAATGGCCCAGAAAAATATTCAAGAGTAAAATCTTATAAGCTACTACATCTCCCCCAATATAAACAGGGTTACCCTTCTGTTTGGGGTAATCCCCCATTAAAATACAAAAGAAGCCTTTTCTATAGGACTAATACATACCGCGGAAAGGATTATGAACAGTCAGTGATTTGTCTCAAGATAATATATTTTAATCCTAAACCTAACAGACAAGGGAGACTTTTGAAAGTATTTGCAAATCAAGGGGTTGTAGTGAGTATGGACAAGAATACATTAGTATCCTACTTTATTTTGCCCAGGTCTTCACACTAAGCCTTAGCCTTCTATTATATTATTGCAAATTGGAAGAGTAAAAATGAATCAAGAACCTTTCTGTTATGAAGCTTCTTTGTTTTTTGTTCATTTTTGGAAACAAATTATTCTTGGATAAGTCTTGGAAATTCACTGGGAAAAATGTGTTAGGAGACAAATTTATTAATGAACCTAAATTTAGCACCAGCAGGGTTTATCAGCATTGCAGGGATTAACCTCCAACACCGGAGGCATCTTTTGAAGTAACAATGGCAGAAAATAATGATAAAAGATACAGTGGATAGTGTACAATGGATAATTAAGTGTTCTTCTACTTGGAACTCTTTGTTATTTGGGAAATACTCTACATAAAGGCTGAAAGGTTTTTAAACTTTATAGTAGTGTACAGTTGACTCACCAGAGCCAAAATTCCCAGTTTACATCATTCTTCTTCTTCTTCTTCTTCTTCTTCTTCTTCTTCTTCTTTTACATTTATGCCATTTCGGGGGCATGGTGGGGGATTTGAATCCCACTTCTACCCTATGTGCACAGAGTTTACATGTTCTCCCTGTGCTTCAGGGGTTTTCTCCAGGTACTCCTTTTTCCTCCCCCAAGTCCAAAGGCATGTGTTGTAGGATCACTGGCTTTCCCAAATTGTCCGTAGTGTGAGACTGTGTGAGTGTGTGTGTGTGTGTGTGTGTGTGTGTGTGTGTGTGTGTGTGTGTATGATTACGCCTTGCGATAGTTTGGCACGCCGTCCAGGGTGTCCCCTGCCTTGTGCCCCGAGTCCCCTGAGATAGGCTCCAGGCTCCCCTGTGACCCTGTGTAGGATAAGCGGTATAGAGGATGGATGGATGGATTTATGTCATTCTATGATTTACACTTCCCTACAGTATCAAAGCCTAGTTCTGCTTGATGCTCACATTCATGGTCTGCTTTACAATTCAATTTTCAGCCCGATTTTGCTGTCACTGACAAAAACTGCACATTGTAAAAGAACTCTTTGGTCGGGAGTTGAGATTGGCAGTCATAGAAGATGTATAATGTGACATCGCCAGCAGCTGACTGAGAGTCACTGTGACCTAAGACAGCTGAATTTCTGGGAGTTTTTTTTTTATTAAAGTTTCAGAATGTGACCACAGCGGTACGACTTATCTGATGATGCAAAACTCACAGGACAGCTACAGATACGCTGGTGGAGGTGGCAAAATGCAAAGAAAACACATAGGAATTAAAAGAAGTGCAGCATTGTGGCACCAGAAAGAATGTGACAGTTGTATGACAATAGGTCTAAAAGGGATGTGGCATGGAAAGAAATAGATACATGAGTCACAGCTTCCAGTTATGTAACTAGCTAATAAGTAAAAACATTCTGATTGATGATGTAAGCAGTTTCTTTCATCATAGGGCTATCGTTAGAGGATCTTTATTGTATAATCTTGTCAGATCTTAAAAGACCACAGTATAAAACCAGGCTTTATTGTGATATGACAATTATAATTTTTTTGGTTTTTGATATATTTGCAAAAAATATGTCTATCACAGTATTACTAACTTGCTAACAATGCTACATTGCAAAAACATGTTTTAGTAAGTAATGAGCTAAACATCGAAACATTTGAGATGGTGAGTTGTACCAGTGGACTGGATCTTACACTTGGAAAATCCCAACAACAAAAGATTTCCACAGGAATTACACCAAAAAAAGAAGAAGAAGAAGAAAAAAAACACGACTGTTTAGACTGCCATTCATCCATTGTCTAGTGATGTATTGAAATGAAATGCCCAGACAATCTGAGTATCATTTGAAGATACATATTTCCCACAAAAGCCTGAAGATGTGCTTATTACCATTTTCACAAAGCAAAAGTGTTGTGTTTCTTTATGGCCACACTTACCAAAACCTTAACTGTGTGCAATTTCAGTGAGAAAATGTCAGCGCAACTGCTGCTATACACAGAAAGCTTAGTAATTTGAATGAATTTACTGCACCTCTGTGTGGGCGTTTGGTAAATCGGGCTTCTATTCAACATGCACTTATGTGTACAATATTTAGACCAAATGGCTTTTTACTTTAAGGCACGATGATGCCTTTGAGTATTAAATACATAATAAAAAATAATGCTGTTTTGAAGCTGAGACAAAAAGTACTTCGTAGGGAGATGACTTACACTGCATGACTCGGTATTAATTCACAGTTAGTGAATATGAACTTTTACACAAAACTAAAATGAATGAAGCCACAATTTTAAGAGGAACAAGGCAACGAAATTCCCTGAAGAAACAGAAGCACATCATGAGAAAAGAAAGTTAGATCACCAGCTAGGCATTCGTTTTTTTGTTCTTGTACCACAGCAATTTGCTGAAAATTACATCTGTTTTTTTTATTAATTAGAGAATGAAATCTCACAATTTTTTATCCATTTATAGTTACATTTAATGATCTGGAATGTCTACAAAACGAGTTAGTTCTTGTTATAATTTTTGCTATAACAGCTACTGTGTAAACTGTCCTTCCTTCCCAAACTTCTCTTTTTTCACTCTCTTGGAGTTTGCTTTTTCAGCTTGTCATGTTACTGAAAAAAATGCAAAGCTCTTCATCCTGAAGACTTTCCTGTGTCAGAGTTACAGCTTTACATCTGACTGTAATGAAGTGCTGATATTGGAGACTCCTTCCAGAAATATTAAATAAACATCTCCTCACAGAACACTCCACCATCTCAACAATTACACACACAATCTTTCAATTTGTCCATGTAAGCTGTTACTGTAGAATCTGTAATATATTAGAAGGAACACGTTAAAATAAAATTTGAATTACAACCATAACTACTGACAGGGCTGCTGTTACAGCAAATCAACCAACACCTTCTGACCAATCAGAATCAACATCGCTGTCGCATAAAGCGTTATGACGTACCATGCTTTTTTTTACACCATTTGTGTATGAGAAACTAAAATAACGTTTTTTTCTGTATTACATTTATTCAGATTGAATGGTTGAACACGGTTTAGAAATTGAAATGAGAGTTAACTAAATTCAGGACTTTGTAGTGTTTGATGTTGAGTACATTTATAAATAATAAATGTCCCCCAGTAACCACCTCACACAATCTGGGTTTCACAAAAAAAAATACAAAATGTCATTTATAGTGAATGAATCTTTAATTACGACAGTGAACATTTAACTGTAGGTCCAAAATTAAAGCAAAGTAAGAAAACAAACTTTTTCTAATATTTTCAAGGTGAAGATATAATATGTTATGAGTTTATAGGAGTATGTCTTAAAGGCACAACAAATAATTTGACTCTTAAAACCTCATTATTATTATATTTAAGCTGTCAAGCCAATAAGTAATTCTCTGCAACCACAGGCCTAGTCTGGATCTCCACTGGAAATCTGATGTAAAGGTATGAGCCAGTGTTTTGATAAGACATGCTGGTCTTGCTGATTTAGATCAGTGATGCGCGGCTGGTGTGTCTTCAAGTGGAAAGACAAACAAACAGGAGCATGGAGTGCTTACGTAAGTACATAGCTTACTCATAGTGCATTTTAACCTCTTGGTAGCAGTGGCAGGAATGCATTTCAGGGAGAGGTGAGGGAATATACTAAATAAAATCAGTACTACTAAATTGATAACTATGATGAGCTCATGCATTTGGACCAAACAGTAGTAGAAGCTTTAGTGTCATTTGATTATTTAAAGTGTAATCTACTATCAACCAAATAGGAAATAAAATACCATTATGACAGTTCCATTGAAAATTATTCAAATAAGATGCTGGTAATAGGAAATATGAAATGACATTTTACATCATAAAACCAGATCTATGCTTCTTTTTCTCCTCCTGCACACCTCCAGTGCTTCACTGGCTATCACCACCGTATGTTCTAACTTTCAAACAGAAATGGGAAAAAATGAAAGGTCCTTACTGGTTAGTCCTGTTTCTTATCACAGCAGCTGGTGGCCAATGAAATTAAACAAACCAATGGATGATATTCATGATGTCTGGTGGAATTGTACTGAGGAATTTGTTGAATTCCATGAATATTATAGTGCAATTATTGACCAAAACTATGCTACTTGGCAGTATATATTCACCATCCACTTTGTTAGGAATACCTTAGAAAAAAAATCACATGGTGTCTTTTCCAGCCTCTGTGAGTCTGTGCCCCTGATAGCCTCAGATTCTTGCTCTTGGCTGACAAGAATGGAACCTGATGTGGGCTTCTGCTCTTGTAGCCCATCCACCTTATGGTTTGGTGTGTTTTGCATTCTGAGATGCTTTTCTCCTCACCATGGTTGTAAAGAGTGACTGTTTGAGTTACTATAGACTTCCTGTCAGACCAGTCTGGTCATTCTCCTCTGATTTCTCTCATCAACAAGGTGTTTCAGCCTGTAGACCATTCAGTGTAAACTGTACTAGAGAATGTTATGTGTGAAAATCCCAGGAGATCAGCAGTTTATGAAATACTCAAACCAATCTACCTGGCACCAACAACCATGCCACGATTAAAGTCACAGAGATCACACTTTTTCTTCATTCTGATGTGAAGCTCTTGACCTGTATCTGTTGCGCTGCTGCCACATGATTGGCTGATTGGATAATTGATTGGATAAGTGACTGGTGAGTGTGTAATCGACTGTGCTGTAATTGTGCTATATGTATCAATCACAAATGAAATAATACCAGAAGATGTAACCAGATATTTCAGTTTGAGGCTTGGGGGAAGTTCAGTCAGTATTTACATACTACATCATTATTGAATGCCCAGTTCTGATTGGTCAGAAAGTTTGATTCATTTTCTATAACAGTGTGGCTTGGTCAGTAGAACCAGCTGCATGGTTTATATTAATGCCCTTGGTCTAATACGTTATCGTTTCTATAGTAACAGCTTACTCGGTGACTTGTATGGTAGATACTCCATAAAACGTATCAAACATGTAATCGTTCATATGGTGAAGTTTTCTGTGAGTACACAATTATTTTTAGTATTTTTAGTAGTCTCTAGTGTCAGTGTTTTAAGTCAAGACAGAGAAAAAAAAACTAACAGAAACTAACTTTCCAAAGCATTATTGCAACTATGAACAGATAAAAAGTGTTAAGTGTTATTCTTTAATAAATAAACAGTTATAACCTTTGACAAATCCATGTGGTACAAGAGAAATAAAACACTACAGGGTGCCCTGTTATAGGAAAATAATCAGCTTTGTGGTGGTAACAGTAACTCCGCTTCATGTCAGGCAACATTACAGCACCCCATCATTATTATTTTCCCTATAAAAGCATGTCCTGTTGTATTTCATACTTTACATAACTATTATACCTTTTGTCTTATAATATCTTGCAAAAAAAGCTAGAAAAATAAGCATAAAACACAAAAAGTCAGGTAGTCTCCTTTCCTCTTCTTTCGTATAAAGAACAACTCAGGTTTTTGCTTTTGACAACACTCAGTGTGCAGTAAAGGCCCAGGGGATCCTGTGATGTATCTGGGAACTCAATAAGCACTAAGTACTAAACATCCACCATCTTTTCCTGCACTCAGCCTGATGAGAGAGATTTCAAGCCTTTTGTGATGATGAAGGCTGGATCAGGAAAATGGCAGGCGTACCGTACAAATGAACTGAATAATTTATCAACCAAAGCTGTGATTAGTCTGGCATGAATCGATGGCCTAGTGGCAAACTCGTTTGATTACGTCGTTCTCACTGAAACCCGAAACTACAGGCCAGTCAATGAGCAAGCGGAACTTGAAATGAATGCGAAAATAAAGGATATGTTTGTTCAATCCTGCCCGTTATGATACTCAATACCTTCAGCTGTAAAGTTATTCGGTCTTGAGACTGAGCAGGATGATGCATAGAGAAAAGAGCACAACTGTCAATACTATGAGGATGGTAGAGCAAGAGAGAGAGAGAGAGAGAGAGAGAGAGAGAGTGAGAGAGAGCGAGATAGAGAAAGAGAGCTCGAATCAAAGACTGATTAGATCAATATGCGCTGCTCTGAAGGACCTCTTGGCTCACAGCTTGCTTAAAATAACCAGAATGAATAAATCAAAATAGGGCTGAGGAAAAAAAAAAAAAGAGTATGAAGAATACATGCCAATACTCCTACACACCACACACAAACATACACTCTCACATTCGTCCGGGTGCTCAGGAACTTTTCAGCCTTTATCCCGATCTTGATTGCCCTAAAGCCACAGAGAGAGAGAGAGAGAGAGAGAGAGAGAGAAAGAGAGAGAGAGAGAGAGAGAGAGCATTTGAATATTCCTATGTCCTTATGCACCAAGCTCTGGGTCTACAAGTAAAACATAACTTCCTTGTGAGCGTGCGTGTGTGCGTGTGTGTGTGTGTGCGTGCGTGTGTGCGTGTGTGTGTGTGTGTGTGTGTGCGCATGTTTTTCCCTTCTTCTCCCTCGACTCCTCACTCAGTAACATCTTAAAGCATCTTAACCCTGTTGGACATATTGAGAAACAAAATCCGGTTGTGAACTGCAGCGTATTTTTACTGAACTGCAGTTGTATTTCAGCCTCGACAGTGGAGGAATTTTGTAAAAAAAAAATCATAATAATGCAATTCATAACTTGATAGAACAGATAGGAAGACATTTCAGGACATGCTGTTAGTATTCATGTGAGAAAAATGAAACCGCATACCGTACATGTGAAACATTAACATGTAGAAAAAAAAAAACTCTGATATGAAAATACAACCTCATGACCTACATGTGAAACATTACCATTAATTAATGTGAAATTATTTTCATTAATGTGAAAATTAATGAATAGTGGAAAGATTACATGTAAAAAACAACAAAAAAACTCAATCATGTGTTAAAAAAATCAGGTGAAAAATGTGAAAAAATAAAAAATAAAAATATCAATGAACAAAATAAAAAAAAAAGAAATAATGAAGTGTCTCAAATCCACATGTAATATTCACATATGATGTTCATGCGACTTTTCTATAAGAGTAATTAAGGAACACTTTCCTGTGGAGTTGTAGGAAAACTAAGGGCCTTTGTGTGTTTGTTGATCTGAGGTGGGTAAAGTATGTGGAATGTGGGAAGGGATTTTAGGGACGGCGAGAGCTGTTGACTGAACACACATACCAGTGTAAGCTGATGGAATGTATGAAGGCGATCTTTATGGTGTTTGAGCTGCTTGGGTGTGCCTCTCACCCTCTTAGAACTTAGTACAGTCATCTTATATCACAGCAGGATATCTCTACACAGCTAATTCCTTATATAGTCTCTTCACAGAGCAGTCTGGAATGGGATTGCTACCAAAATCACAGCGCTTAAAGAATGTAAAGCTGGTTTTAGACGGTGAGATTTCAGCAGTATTTGAAGATTATTACTTGGCGTGCTGTACAAGATGATCCCAATAAAATCTTGCTCGAATTCTATAACAGACTAAGCAATAACATGTTCTCCTTGCCAGGTTAAATGAAGATCTTATAAAGATACACGTGCGATGTATGAAAATGACTAAAATTACTATGTTCTGTTTAAGGGGTCGCGTAAACAGAAACATTCTTCAAAAAGATATACTATTGTTTATTCGCATGTTTTGTTTACATTTTGCCATCATCACTAACGTATTTGTAGCTTTGTCCCCTGCTATTGGTTGCTTTTAGATGAGCATCATAGCAGCTCTGAGATTTTAACCGAACCTTTCCGTCACTGCCAGGACTTTGTGGTCACCTGATTTTGGTTGCAATGGCACTGCTCCTCCTC
>CM074964.1:13737102-13790537 GCA_037577455.1 Pangasius macronema | reverse complement strand
AGCTGCTTTGCGACAATGTCCATTGTTAAAAGCGCTATACAAATAAACTGAACTGAACTGAACTGAACTGAACTGAACTAAATAATCACGGTATGCATTGTAAGATCTCAATTGACAGCCAAAGATTTTTGTCTGCGACAAAATCTGCAAACTTGCAGACTGTAACTATAACCGGACCTGGAATTCCCCTCACAGTCCAAACGCTTGCTAATTAGCAGGTGAAAAAGTGTTTTACTTTTCCTCTGAATACCTTAAACACTGAACGTTTTCAGACATATAAGAGGACCGCAGAGGCACGCTCATTCTTGCAAGAACAAAGCTGCTCGTTATCACCGGAACCTTCTCGCAGCATACCCTGCAATCCTGAAACATGTTGAGGCACACAGTGGGTGCAACAGCAGGATGCCACAAGAAACCCTCCCATCTCTTTTCGTTTCATCCCTACCAGACGCCATTACAGTCAACTTGAATCAAATGGCAACTTCACCTCTCAGAACGTGGAGCAGAGCACAGAGAAAAGATCAAAGGCATAGAGAGCGAGCACAATGTGCATGCAAAGAGGCTGGCGGGGCAAATAAAGTGGGTTAATTGGAAGGAAGTGCACTACTCCAGTGCCTTTTTATTCCCATCTTTATGAATGATATCAGAGGGAAGACAAAAGTTGTTCTTGGTTTGCTGTAAACTACTCCTACAGACATTTCATGCGGACACACTCCAGGTGGAACAGGATCATGCACACTCTATAGCTGCTAATTTAACACCTGGTGATTTTACTTTGCTCTAGCTGTATTACTGGGGGGTTGCTGGGTGATGGCAATTGTTTTGCCCCGAAAAATTGCTGGCATCTTGCGTACTTTAGGTGAAATAAATGCCAGCCTCCGGGGAAGTCATGCAGCGAATTTAGCAATTATACGAGACTCTCATTTAGGGCTTGGTCCTTTCATAGAAAACAAATGGTTAGCTCCTTCTACCTACAAATATTTGACTGCAAATAATTGCCTCGCTTCTTCTAACAACAGAATCCGAATGAAGTGTTCCCAGGAGGTGTCATTTTTATGCAGTTCAATGCTTTGACAGAAGATATTTCAGTGTTGATCTACCAGCCAAACTAGAAAGAACCACCTTATCTACTCTTAAACTACTGAAATGGTATTCTACACCTAAGCCTGCATATTTTAACAGTGAGGTCTAAATAGCAATCACAGACTATTCTAATTCCACTAGGTTGGAGCCTAACGCCCAATTAAATTAAATTGATCCTTGGACACGGCTTCATTATTTTGCATGAGAAATAGTGGGAGCCGTGATTCGCAATTCCATTAATGTGTCCTAAAATAATGAAATTGAAAAAAGGGGGGAAACTAATGGACATCCCACTGGGTTAAAAATATGACAAGGCAGCTCTCTTTGTGTCAACTGAAACAGTAATTTTAGATAATTATCAAGCTTTATAATTTGACTGTTGTAAAGTCTTTTCATAAATTCATGGAATTCACATTTGCACACATTTTTAGCGAACTAAAAAACCCCCGGAAAGTCACGTGCCACCTTCTGACCTGCAAAGTATAGAGTGAACAATTTACACCTAACCGGGATGAAATGGAAAAACAATCCTCTTGATAGATCTATTGCACCTGACAACACCAATGTTGTCTCAGCCAGGACCTTGCAGAAGCTCAACATGGTGAATAAAATTATCTCAGCATTACATGCAGCAGCAAAGTCTGCAAGTGCCAAAAAAGGGACTTGAAACAATGCAATTATCGGGAGAAAACAATAAGCACTGGATTACAATGCACCTTGTAATTTGGCATTTTTAGCCCACTAGCATTTCTGATGTATTCATATGAAAACGCTCAGCTCTCTCAGTCCAAGAAGACGGTTTCCATGGTAACCACATGAGGACCATGCGCTCGGGGAGTATCTGTTCTTTTTTATCTCTCCCTCTATCTCCCTCTCTCTTTCTCTCTGGCCTTCATTCTCTCTTCCCATTCAGTTTATCTAGGCGATCAATGCATAGTTAACAATCCCTCATGCAGCCAACTGCTGAAACAGATTAGCTTAAAGGGATAAGTTCAATATTTAGTAGGTTGTGAGATAAGCGCAATATTCAGTACTTTGTGCAGTACTCTGTGTGTGCATGTGTGTGTGTGTGTGTGTGTTATCCAATAACCTAATCATGTAGCAGCAGCACAATGCATAAAATCATCCACAAACATGTCAAAATCTTCAGTTAATGTTTACATCAAACATTAGAATGGAGAAAAATGTGACCTCAGTGACCATGACTATGACCATGACAGTGAACATCCTGCTTGTTGCTGTTGGTTTGAGTGTTTCAGAAACTGCTGCTGTCCTGGGATTTTCATACACAACAGTCTCTAGAGTTTACCCAAAATGGGCAAAAACCATCCAGTGAATGGCAGTTCTGCAGGGAGAAGCACCTGTTGATGAGAGAGGTCAGAGACGAATGGCCAAACTGGTTCAAGCCAACAGAAAGGCTACAGTAACTCAAATAACCACTCTTTACAACCATGGTGAGCAGAAAAGAATCTCAGAATGCACAATACATCAAACAATGAGGCAGATGAACTACAACAGCGGAAGACCACATCAGCTGAGAATAGCCGAGAACAAGAACTTGACACTAAAGTGGACACGGCTCACTGAAACTGGACAGCTGAAGATGGGAAAATGTCGCCTGGTCTTCAACATTATTATAACATTAAACATTCTGCATATTTAAAATATCATCCTGCTTCACGTAGCATGAATACATTAATTTGCTCCTCATTATAAGCTGTAAGACACTATTAAACTTATTTTTGTAATGTAATAAATATGGAAACACTTACTTCCAGATTAATTACAAAAAAACACATTTATATGATTAATAATATCACAAAAAAATGATGGGTGTTTTGTTCTAAAACTAGATACTACATATATGTGTCCATGTCATTTCTGGAAGCAATTAATAATGACATTTTAAACGTTTATAATGCTTTTATAATTGTTAATTAATATTACAGTTGATTCATAATTATGTAGCAAACCACATGACATTACAATGAATACTCACACTTGCATTACAACATGATTATAATCAATGAATTATATTAATAATTATTCACTGTATATAGAGGAATTATTTATAGTATTTATTAGGATATTAGACTCATATCAATATATACTAATGGATTATTTACAGCACATTATTAGAGCTTTATGAGGTATTATTAGAGTTTATAAAAATGGATATGGAGTTCATATAAAGTGTTACTAAATAGATTTCAGGTGATACAGGTAGAGCAAAAAAATACATTTAGAACCATAACTCCGTATTATATGTGTTCACCGTGTCTCCTCCTGAGGACTGCCCTATTTCTAAGTGTGTCTTCTCTCTCACTGTACACTGTAGTGACAGCATTTTCCTATTCTACTCCCAAAACTTATCACATGAGCTCTTTTCACAAACACAGCATTTGGAAGCATTTGGAAGCATGGACCGAAACTACACCTAAAGCCAAAATGCTGGATCTCCTTCTCCATCCCCTCCATCAATATTTCCTGCCAGTGTCAACACACATATCGATTATGCAAGGGACATTCATCGTTTTCCGTGGAAGCCATTTATATTCACCATTCTAGTAAAACACCTTTATTGCATGATATGAAAGTCTCAGAATGAAACAAAACACGCATTGTTCACTTACTCGAGGGTATGATATACAGTCATGTTTGAATTGTATTACCTGATATCAGGATATTAAAGCACGTTTTCAAGAACTGCATAAGAATATAGTGCATACATTTCAACCTGTTCCTGGAGGTGAGTCTGCATTAATACCACTAATATTAATGCAAATATTATGCAAATAGAGCTATATAACATGAGCATATAGTGAATAACAATCAGGCAGGACAATCTTTATGATTACAGCAGCAATTCTTTGGTTACAAACCTACACTATTTGGTGAGATAATCTACTGACGCATTTACACTTGCAGTCAAATTTACATATAAAAACACCATGTTCTAGCGTTCCTCCTCTTTAGTTGCAACAAAATTTAGTGCCATTTTAATCTCACTAACTTTTTTAAAGCAACCAACTTTAACATTCAGAGCATTGTGACATTGTGCGCCACATATTTATAGTGGAGTTTTGGTCGTCAAGTGTGTATTGGACAGACAGATGCATTTACTCTTATATAACATGGCTAAAATGCATCTCAGCCCTCTTGCTGTAATTTGAATCAGATATAACTCAATTTTAAATGCGTCTTGGGTGCATTTACACTGTCGTTTTTATGTGGGTAATCTTCATCCAGATATAATGCTGAAACTCTACATGCATGAAACAACCAATTGTAAATGGGGTCACAGTGTCCCAATTACTGTACTTTTTTTCTTACTTTAACATGGGTAGATGAAAATTTAAAATATATTCTTCTGTAGTCCATTCATTCATTTTTAAGTTTCCTGGTAAATGGTAGATCCTGTTATTATTTTTCTTTTGTCTCTCCCTTTCTCTCTGAGGCATACTGCAGTTTTCACACTACACTACACAACAAAGGGCAGCGCTTACTAAGGCCTCTCCTGAGAGACAGCTGTTGGCCATGACTCTCCCAGATGTGACCCAGATCCTCAGCTAGCCTTTGTGGTCCCCTTAGACACACCCTGATCAGGTCATTACACCCACTGAGCATCCAAAGTCATTTTCCCAAACCATGTCATCTACTAAACTCATCTATCAGTTTACTCGAAGAGTTTTGATCTAAAAATGGCTGCCGTTTCCAGAAGAAGATAGCATAAGGCCTGTTATGATCATTAGGATTTAAGTTGTGAAATCAGGAAATACAGATGGGTGATGAATAAGAGGGGAAAAAACAACATAAAGTGTCTTAGTAAGGTGTTGGGCATAGATAGTTCTCTGGAACTGTATTGGAGGGATGAAACACCATTCTTCCGACAGATATTTCCCCAGTTGTTGTTTTGATGCAGAGCTCTGTCTAGCACTTTCATCACCTGTCCGTCATTTGGCTTGCATTGTGACCAGTTCTCTGGCAGGTAGTAATACAATATCTGTATAGTTTTTGCCTCAAACTGACATTAGCTAGACATTACCTACCCAAAGGATTGTTTGTTAAATTATTCCAAACATATTCCAAAACTATTCCATAGCAAAGAACTAAAATGCACAATTACAACAGTAATGTGTTAGCAATCCATGCAGGCCAAAAGTGTGTATAGTCAACATGGGCTTGATATATAAATCCAAGAATCGTAGTTAAAATCCGTAATGGGGTTCAATACACATGTAGGCAACACTGAATAAGGATAATCCATAATCGAAACGACAATGCAAGCATGAGTTTGAAAACTGGAATAAATGTGGAACAGAAACAGAAAGGCTTTAAGAACTGCAGAATACAATTGACAAGACTTCATGAATATACTAATACAAAACAAGGTATTAACAGACAAATTAATCATGGAATTAACACAGAACAGATGAACACCAACCAATGACAGAACAGGAGCCGAGACATGACTAGACCCAAAACAAAGGCACATAGCCAAACATAAACAAAAGCACATGGAAAACAATGAACTAGCGCAAGCAATGCCTGTCACACTGGGAATCACGCAGCACATTGAGAGAACACAATGAACATGGATTTGTGTGTATGTTGCATCTTAATAGATAACCGCGGAAGAAACTCAACACATCTCATAACTCAATACGTAGCAAGTGTTACAAAGTTTACCATGTGAGTTACAGATGATGTTAGCATTCTTAGCTATTCTTGCGACTGAAATCATACAGAATCCAATCAAATTGCTCTTGCTTATCATTTAAACTGAGCTTTTTTATATCTAGAGAAAATGTCACTTTGGGTCATGATGAAAGGCCACAGATGCTTTTCTGTTTACTGTCACTTACAGTTTTCCCCACAATCTACTCGGCACTCTTTACCAAGAGACACGCCGGCCAAAAATAAAATGCCAATTAGACAGAAAAAAGCCCATCGGTCACAATTGGAAAGCGACATGCACATTCATCCAAACATAAATGATTCATCAAGAGCTTTCTCTCATCCCCCCCCCACCTACTCAGTTTATGACAACCGCTTTGTCCCTCCTGTTCAAGCAGAAATCACACTTTAACATGCCTTTCAAACAGAGTCATAGGCTTCTACTTTATAATCCTCTCCATTTTGTGATGAACAAAGGCGATCCAGCTGTGTTGTCAGACACCACTGATTCTCACTTTTTAAAATGTCCCACCGCCCCTATTTTTCTTTTATTTTTTGGTGCTGTTAAAACACACTCACCTAGACTAAAGTAATATCTGTCAGACTGAATAAACCACGACATCTCTCACACTGCATACTGGGTGAGATTTGGAGAAGATTCTACCTGTCTTGTAAAGACAATGGATGGATTGTTTGTTCGTGTCTGGAGCCATTTTATGGCTAGTCACAGCCTCAGACACTTTGCACATGCGCCAAGGAGCATCTGGTATCTTTTTCTACACTTTTCTGTGCCACAGGCTTCAGTATCTTGAAGCATGCACTATGAATTGCAATATGATTTGATTGTGGAAACACTGACAAAACAAAGTGCAACATAAAGCCATCATATATCTCTCCTGCTAGCACAACAATCAGACCAGTCATGGTTGAACATATCAAGAAAAAAAAACAAAAAACTCCACCACACATAACCAAACATTGGCCAATGATGTGGGGTATTTACATACTCATTTGTGTCTGTGTGATTGCACTTGACTAGCTAAGTAGCTCGCTATACTTTATTCTTTAGTCTTTATAAGGAACCAAAAGGCTCCTTAAATTAAATATGAAACTAATTCTAACTGCTGATTTATTTATTACAGTTAATTTGTCAATAAAATCGAATCTCAATACACTGGATTCAAAAATCAGCTAAATGACAATAAGTCAAACTGGCATTTCATCCATTACACATTCATCCAGTGAAAAATGTGACAGTCGACAGCAGCTTAAAAAAACTGCTTGTAGCTTCACCTGACAACGTTTAATATGGTGTTGCGCTGTGACGACAGGTTTCAATGACACTTTACGGATAGTCCTAGGGTGAAATATTGTTTCCAGAGATGTACTGCGGAGAAAAGTGGGGAAGGATACAAGAGACAGCGCAGGCCGGCCTGAAGCGATATGAAGATCTATTGACATTGAAAAATAGAATGTTTTGTTCCCCAATATTCACCTGTCATCTCGCCCGTCATTCTTCCTCATGGACCCCTCTCTCTCAACAACACTAGTTCTCACATTTTGCCCATCCATACGTCTTTGAAATTTCCTCAGTCGCAAATAAATAGAGAGGCACTTCTCATCCTTTTGCCCTCACCTTGTTTATGTGTACATAAGCTTCTAGCTGCAAGAAACACACAAACTTTAGTAAAGTGCTCAGGGTTAGGCTGGGAAGTTGTTAAAAGGGAAGAAAGGGAAAAGAAATAGGAAAGAAGGAGTTAGCGCATCAAAACATCTTTTTCCCTGATTCAGAAAGTAAACGTATTTATGGCTCATTAGCGATGCTGCAGGATACAAAAGATATGAAAAAGAGAAGCATGTGGCTTTCTAATGACCTCCGAAGACACAGAATACTTGAAGGAGTTGAGCAAACATTTGCAAACAAGGCCAGCGATGCTGTGAAGCATTTGTTGAATTGCAGCTCCGCTCTCCGCATGAGGTACCTTAATTTAGGGCGAAAGCAACATGAAGGGTTTTAGCCTCGTTTGAAATTGCCTACAGTTCACAGGCTCCAAATGGAGCCTGGAGTCATCAGTCTGAGAGGCGCTCGTGTGGAAGAGAAACATAATACAACATGCGAGTGGCAATTTAACTCCTTCTAGTGCTGACTAGGATGTCCTCTCAATCTTTAGTATTCAAATGCTTTCAAATATGAATGTGCCTAATAGTAGTAGTAATAATTTTATGCTGCAGCAGACGAAGCAAGTATAAGCCAAAGAACGTGAAAATTGATTTGACTTCCTGAGCAAAGAAAATCATCAGGAGGTAATATAATAATTGTATAATAAATTTTATTGCTACAGATTTGTTTATTCGGAATTTTACTTACAGTATTTAGTTTTTCTGCTACTCAGATGTACTTCAGCTCAACTGTTTGGGATCCACCGGTATAAATCCACCATCTTGAACTTGCTTTTACGCAGGAAAATTTGCATTTTTACTTAAGCCATTGCAAAATAAAATCAGGTTGAATCCCAAATGACTTCATGTAACCTTTGTATTGTATTATATACCCTATATAGAATATCATTTAATATTTAACCACAGAAAAACTTCAGTAAGTGGGTTCAATAGGTACTTGATGGAAATTGTTATCTACTTACGTATATTACATACCAAAAATGACTCTTGGTACACCTAATTTGATTGTTTATTATATTTATCTGATCAGATTTATTCTGAGCCTTTATTTTGTAGAAAATCTGTGATTGGATATAGTTGCATTAGGCAAATTAAAAGTAGCATCTTAAATATTTGTGTTTTTTTGCCTTCAAATGTGAATATTATTAAAAATATATAAATAATGCTCATTGAAATTCATTTTTGACAGCTTCTGTACTGACAGAGGTGTACACACATGGTCACACACACACCCACATACAACATCTTGCTACAACCACTGATTTGTACATTTCCGCCTTCAAAATTGTTATTAATCACACTGTAATTTTCTGCGATTGCCGCTTCCTTCTATTTGTCATTTATTTATTTTTTTTTACTTTTTCTCTTAGTTTGAACGTAGCAATTTACATATCAGAGTGGTGTCATCAGAGAGTGTTTTTTTTTAATTGGATTCAATTCATAAAATGGATAAATGTGCCATCTGTCGCACTTTTACAGGGCAGTCAAACTGACAACTACATACATAAATTGGTATACAAGACAAAATAAGACATTCTACTTACTCTTGATTTGTTATGAAGGTTTTTAACACATTATATTTTGAAACAGTATCAGGATATGTAGATATGTAGCTTTCACATTCTTCTTAATTCTACCTAAATGCCTGCTGCTATTCAACTTCAGTTTGACATTCTCCAAGTCGTGACTGTTCAAGCAGCCAGCCTATCAAAACTTAGGTTTCTGTGAATAAATTCAGTCACAAGGAACTCATGGCTAGGATCAGTGGCCAATCTCGGTTAGAAAACTGGAACTAAAGTCTGCTACTAATATCAGCATATATGTAAGTCAGCCTGTATTTCAGGATTTATGAACCATTTAAATGCACAGATGGTTTCGTGCACTCTTCAGTTATTTTAATTTTGGATATGATACCTTGGAGCGGATAGTGCTCTGATTTTCAGGTCAGCAGGTAAATATTTTATGTTCGTCTTTCAATCAGAAGCGACTGCTACAGGTCTATGCAAGCCTTAACCAGAAAGAAGAGGTTATGTTACAACTTACTTAGAAGACCTAAGACTAGAAAGCACTGAAGAAACAGTCAGAAAGGCAGGTCAACCATAAAATATCGATGATTATGAGTAACAATTTCTCTAGAATGTTAACAGGCTGACATTCCACCAGTGTGGATAGATGTGATCCATTAATCATCAGCCCACTCCTTTAGTGGTTAAAAAAACTTTAATCAGTTTCGGCTACCACTGCTACCTATGCTGGCCTCCAAAAAGCAAATTCTTACAGACATTTTCTAGACTGAAAGCAGATATTGTAACTTTGAACCTGCTGTTTGGTCTGGCTGCTGCCAGAGAAACCCAAACACACGACCAAACTGTGTCATGAATTTGGGATGTTTTACATACACAAACCAACTGGCTTGGAAATTTACCTGCATGTCAAGATTTTCACACAACAAACTACTGAAAGTTTGGTTTTCTTTTCCAATCTGTTAATCGCAGCACTTTTTAACCCAATAAAAGTAACTAGCCAACTCTTTTCTTATAACTCCAGCTCTGATGCCTGTTGCACCAGTAGAACATAAGCTCTGTCATAACCTAGTTTGATCATAATTAGCCACTACGCTCAAGTTTATGAACTACTAAATGGTAAACTAAAACTACTTAATGGTTGCACCAAGTGGCAAAATTGCAACAAAGTTACAACTTAAAACTTACA
This sequence comes from Pangasius macronema, assembly GCA_037577455.1. NCBI lineage: Eukaryota > Metazoa > Chordata > Actinopteri > Siluriformes > Pangasiidae > Pangasius > Pangasius macronema. Next base: position 13,780,385 of record CM074964.1, on the reverse strand, counting down.
CCTACCCACTAGTAGGTGCATTGTTCATCATAAATAACACAACTCTGATTCTGTTAAATGTAATTTAACTTTGGGCTGTGTTAAGATGCTTCCTGATCATGCACACAATACTGTATTTCCTGTTTATGTTGGATGGTGTTTCTGATTGGCTTGTGATGGTCACTGTGGGATCTATTACCACTTTACACACCACTACCTACAATGTACATTAAGTGTCCATGGTGCAACCAAAATTCCACACTGTGCTAGTTTTAAACTAACTGCCCTCATTGTATGGTTTAGGACTGACTTTTCACCCTGACTTATGATCGAACTGACAGCTGGTGTAACTACCCCTTGGAGTTTATGCCATAAAGACTTAAATGGTGGAAATCTTTCTCAAACATTTTGGTTTTCCACCTGGCTTTGAAGTCTGACTATGTGATCTGGTGTCATAAATGAGCAGAAGCAGGATGTAAGTGGTAATGGATCTGTGTCTGTGAGGAGAAGATTGCGATTCAAATCCCAGGACTAGAAGCAGTTAGCAACAGTGAGCCTGAATACCAATATCACTGTCTTATCCTACCAAGGCCTGGGACCTGGATGCTGTTTCAATCTTGTCTGCCTGCAACATTCTCTAGTATTTCATAGTTATTTCATATTTATCACATATATATCAAATTTATCATGCCTTGCCCACGCCTTTGGTTGTCAGCTGTACGGTCATGTACAGTCAAGGGTGTGTGTGGCTGTACAAATATGCATGTGCTAGGCAGATGCAACTACATATCTGCACTCAAAGAGATTGAATGCCAAGATTCTAAGATACCCTTTGGGACTTTCCTCACCCTGTGCTAGCATCTTTACAAGTCAAGTGATGGAGCAGCTGTCTGAGCTTAGCATGCCCCATATCTGTAGAAAAATGCTTCCTATCAACTGTCCCAGCATAGCGGGCACCATTCCTGTGCATCAGTGCCTCTCCATCACCCATGTGCACTGACACTTGGAATAAGACTCTCTGGCAACTCTATATCACTTCCATGTTCTTGAGAGAAAGAAAGCCATGAGCTTGGACAATATCAGATAATAATTTGTTAAAGAGTTCAAATCCCAGGACTGGTATGGGTTCAAAAGAGTGAGCCTGGAGAGTTACCAGTGCTACCATGACTTGACTTTCTGATGGAGCTGTGGCTATGAACAGAACATCAGAACAAGAATGAGCCTGCACAGAAAGAGTGAGCCTGGAGAGTTACCAGTGCTACCATGACTTGACCTTCTGATGGAGCTGTGGCTATGAACAGAATATCAGAACAAGAATGAGCCTGCAGCCTGTGTTGCTACCAGTTCCTCTATCATGTGATACCATGGCTGGATCCTTGGTATTGAAAATGAAAAAATACAGACTAATCTATACGTCCAGTCATGATGATCTACTACTAGGTTAAAATTACCTAAATACCTATATGTGTTCTTCATCTTGGACATCTCACTGACTGTTTCATGCTATTTAAACCTGATGATGGCAATCATATGCCTTCAACACCCAAATAATTAGATAGAAATAACGTTAATTCTCCACATGCTAAGTAAACCACTAAGTTGTTACTATGACCTTCTGATTTAACATCTTGAAAAAAATGCAGGGAGGAACATGGTATTTTTGTTGGTCTTGTCCTTACTATTGGTGGTCAAGATTCTGATATTCTATTAAGGGTGTGGTTGGGTGTGTTAAGCAAGTGCACATATAGTATGTGTTTATATGTGTGTGTGTGTGTGTGTGTGTGTGTGTGTGTGTGTGCCAGACAGATACAACTGCATACATTGCATCTTCACTAAGAAAGCTCGACTGCCAAGAGATACCCTTGGGGACTTTCCCCACCCATTGCTAGCATCAAACACCAGCATCTTTGCTAGCCAAGACATGGAGCAGCTGTCACACACTCCTACCAACTGACCGGGCATAACAGACACCATGACTGCACACAAGTGCCTCATATCAACTGACCGGACATAGTAGGCATCATCCCCATGCACCATGCTTCTTCATCTCTCCAAATGCACTTTACAGATGGAGGAAAGAAAGAAAGATACTTGGAGAAAAGTAGATCAGAAAGGGTCAAGGGACAAATGTATAAAAAACTAAACCTGAAGCTAGAAGGATACCAGTCCTGTCCTTGCATGGCTCTTACCTTAACTGCTACAGGGGCACCCAAGTGGCTGATCACGTGTTCTGACCCTGTACCTTTGATCAGTGTACATCAATAACAAATGAAACCAATATTTTCAGTTTTACATTTAATCCCATTAACAGTGATAGCTGAAGAAGAAGACCTAGACCAAGAGACATCTAAACATCATTACTGTAGAATATTATATTGCTTTCAAGAGACCTGAAATTCACTGGCCACCTTCTGTTACCAATGTAAATGATCTTAAATACAGTTAACACATATTGTGCCATAATTATGGAAGGACTTTATTGTAAAAATTTGATTATAATCAGAGCCTCCAAAGATTTGCATTTGCAGCAAGTACAACCACTACCCTTCTAACGAACATAAAGAAACACTCACCAAAATGCTCCCAGCTGCTTCTCTACCCTGAAGCATTCTGAACACGTTGCTATATCCCTGGGATTTACTTTTACATTATACATAAATAAATAGTTAATAAATCCTTTTCTTCATGCTAATGTGCACAAGCCCTTGGCATATTGAATTTTCTGGCAAAATCTTGCACATTCTGCCAAGGAATTCAATTAGCAATATAAAACTAGGAAACAACAACAACAACAACAACAAAAATATCTATTCTTAGTATGATTCCAAGCACCTTGGGAGCCATCAGAGAGGAGATAGTCCTTCTTGAAAGACTTTTTTTTTTTGCCTGTCTTGAGATATGAGGGGATAGTGAAAAAATATGGCTTTTTCTTTCTGCTGACCTTAGCTTTCCAATACCCTTCAAGCCCTTGCTTAGAATGTTTTTATTGCTGTGTGAGTATTAATGTGTACTGTGTTCAAATAACATGTGCAGGAATGTTGTTAGTCACCTTCCTTACCTTATGAAAATGTAAATAACAGAACAGCAGGAGGAGAATTGGAGGAAATGTTTTCGTTTTTAACCAGTTCTTCAACTCAATTTCTACCAAGTACATGGTTAGTCTGATAGGGCAGGTAGGGTAAGGTTCCTGATGTTTGAGCCTTTGATTGTTAATTGGATACCTGCAGGGTGTTTTTCTTCCTCTTCTCTGTAAACCTTTTTAGCTAGAAAGTAAAATGTCTCTAGACATTGGCATGTCTGAAGGGTGTCTGAAGTGAATCTGAAAAAGTGCACAGTAACCTCAGAACAATTATAGAAGAAGAACAAGTTCAGGTGTGTGTGTGTGTGTGTGTGTGTGTGTGTGTGTGTGTGTGTGTGTGTGTGTTTGTGTGTGCGTAGATATAAAGGTGTATTTCACTGTTCACAAACACCAGGCCTCCACTCTCTAGCTGCTGATGGGCTATTGATTAGCTGAGGTTCAGGCTTATTGTGACACAATGGAGGTGCTGCCAGTCTCAGTGGGAAGGAGATGGAGGGCAAAAATAGCAAACGCGAGCTCCCAGACTTCACACAAAAGACCTCTACCATTTCCATATCAACATAAATCATCTGTATTCAGGAGGTTTATTCAGTATAACAGTGGCTGAATGAGCAGTGGAAATAGACACAAATCTTAATTAGCACCTGTTTTCATCCACCCGCTAATTAGCTAGCATACCTGCAGGGGTAGTGGTAGCTCAGTGGTTAGTGTTTTTAACCATTTACCCACTGATCTGATGATCAGAAAGGTGTTAGTTCAAATTCCAGGACTGCCAGAGAGCCACATTTAAAACTCAAATACAAAAAAAGCTTGGATTATATTATGGATTATAGATATTACATATCTTACTTGATAGTTGATTTAGATAAGAGTTCATAATGAGCAACATGTAAATGCAGTGCCAGGTTTCTTTTGAGGAGAAAAATATTTTTAGACTTATAATACTCATATAATTTTGAAAGATACCTTATAACTGTATTTTGTAATTTGCCTAATTTATTTGATTTAGGCTTTGTCTTAATTTTTTTCCTGCTCAGAATTTAGGTCAGCCTGAACAGACCTGCTCAGCTCTGTCCATTTTTACCTAAAAGACAACCATAAAGTTGTACACACTGTAAATAGAGTAGGTTGGGGAAAATGGAAAGCTCATCAGTGTTTTAACTGCAATTGTAGTTCACTTTGCAGAACAGCAGCTGCCTCTAGGAATTACAAGCTTCTCCTTTAATTCCAGTTCCTGGCCAAGTCTCGCAATATAGTAATGCTGTATGTGAATGTTTCTGACATGCTCAGAGCTATGAATTCTAGGGATAAATGATTCACTGCTGGGGTGATGAACTCAACAACTGTACAATAGCTCTGAAAACTTGCCTGCCAGTTGCCTGTACCAAGTGTTTGGAAGCGAAACAAGAAGAACAAAAGTCCTGCCAAACACTTAGTCTGTCTGAGGGAACTAATTCACTGTGTATATATATATATGTGTGTGTGTGTGTGTGTGTGTCTGTGTGTTGGCTGGATCTCTCTCTGAAAGTGCTTCCTCCAACAAACCTGACTTCCCATGCCATAGCAGGATTATCTTCTTGCCTGTCGGCCGGAGCTTGGCCCCAGAGTAAACATGAAGATTATATGGTGTGTGCGTGGATGTGTGAGAGAGATCATTGCGGGGAATAGAAAAGAAATGAGAGAAAGCCAACAGCTGCAACTCTAAGATGGTAAAACTGACAACTTAAATCATCGCATCCTGTAATTAACACTCAGCGTGTCCTGCCATTACAGGGAGGAAAGGAAACAGGCCTTTCTTGTCCTGGAGACATTATGGCACTCATCACTGGGGGAAATGCCATGAATTGGATATCTGAATGGTGGTCGTTTGTCTCTGTGTAATGCAAATGGCTGAGAGAATCATTCAGATAATACCAGTACCGTTTGTGGGCCAATAACCAAAGCAAATTCGAATTTGATAATATAAAAGTGAAAATAATAGCTTGTATCTTGTATCCAGCTCTATCTAGCTTACACATAAAATATCTCCCTTTCAGTCCTCAAGTCCTTCACACACAAGGTGAGTACACACACACACACACACACACACACACACACACATACACACACACACACACACACACACACACACACACACACAGCCTGCTTCCACTCAGTTATGGTATGGCATGATAGCAAGCCAGTGCTGCCACTCAGTGAGGAGATTGACAGTGAAAATCAAACAGTATCTGTCACTAACCCATCTCTTCCCTGTGCCTGGCTTCTAAAACCTCTAGCTATAAGAATCCTAATCAGCCATTCTGAAAAAGAACACCAGAAAAACTCTAAGCTTTTTCTCTCTTTCCCATAATAGCCTTCTTCATTGTGACTGCAGCTGCATCTCCTGTCCAACTCCTAGTGTTCGAATCGATCAATACAGTAGCCATTATGTGAGTGTAATTGATAAGGACTTTGTCTATACTCGAAATGAAAGTCTAACTGCAATTCTCACTACTAAAAGACAGATCTGAGAGCCACCTCAAGGGGCGAACTAAAACAAAAGGACAGAAGATATTTCCTAGAAGTATATATAAAGGGTGTAGGGTCCTATTTATTTGTGCTTTAACACTCACCCACTGATCTAATCATCTAATGATTGGAAGACTGTTAGTTCAAGTTGGACAAAAGTGCTCCAAATGAGCACCAAATGGAATACAAGGGTTCTATGGAGATGAAGAAGTATTTTTAGACCTATAATATTTATATAACTTCAACAACACCTCATACTTGTATTTTGTAATATTGCCATATGAAGGATCTAGCTCGTTTATATGATTCATGCTTCTGCTTACATTTTTACAGCCCAGAATTAAGCTCAGCCTGAACAGAGTTGCTCAGCAAACCATGAGACATATATAGTGTCAGTAGAGGGGTTAGGTCAGTTGGGTGGGAGTTGAAGGCTTGTCAGTGGTTTAATTGCAATTGCAGTTTAGCTTGCAGGCAGAAGAGGGCTCTAAAAATTACAAGCTTCTCCTTTAATTCCAGTTACCAGCTGTGTGTGAATGTTTCCGACGTTCTTAGTGCTATGAATTCCAGGGGTGATGAACTTGACAACTGTACAATAGCTCTGAAAACTTGCCTGCACGTTGCCCATATCAAGAGATTTGAAGTGAAACAAAAAAGAACAGAAGTACTGTCAGACATGTAATATAGTATGTATGTGTGTTGGCTGGATCTCTGTTGGGCTATACGTTTATGGTTTATATTACTATTTTGAACAAAAGCTCCTCCAAGCTTGGGAGGTTGCAGTTAAAAAAATCACTCAAATCACTGTAACTAACATAGCAAAGCAGTGGAACCTGAGAAGAGAAACATCAAAGATGCTATACTTTGTTCATCCAACCATATTCTCTTTTGCTGGATTTCTGTCCTTTTCCAGAGTATGGTTTCTCCAGTGTAATACTAGCTAATTCTAGTATCATAAGTGGGAAAAATCATACTCAGAGTGGCATGATTATCACATATATATATATATATATATATATGGTGCTTTGGGAAAACTGAACTATCTGAGGCAGGGGCTATAATAGTACAAAGCATTTACCCCATTACTAAACTGCAAGCAACAACATCTGACAAATATAGCAAAAAAAAAAAGTTAAGCCAATTCACAACATGACCAGCAATACCAGATGGATTTTTCTAGCAAAAACATGCCATGGTATTCTGTTTCATGTACTACTTATTTAGTTGCACTAAATCATGATTCGTCTCTGCCACCAAGCTTGCCTTGATGAAATAGAGTGAAAGAGAGATTATTGAAAAAATGTTCACAAAAATGTTTTAGGTTATTAAATCAATTTCAAATATGCATTTTATGTCAATTTTACCAAAATTTCTTGGGGTGTTATAAGGATTTAAGCAAATTCCTGATGTAGCTGCAGTTTCCCATGTAACTCTCTTGGCGCCACAACTGATAGTAGTGCGGCAAGATAGATTTGTTGGAATAAAGGAGGGGAAAAATAAAGCAGTAATGGAGATTCTTGCCAGTCATGCTCTGTGGCTTGGCAAAAATTCAAAAGAGAAAAAAGCTTTGAAGAATGAGCCAAGCCTCTTAGTGGACCCAAAATATTGCATGTATCTAATCAATACTATACTACTCATTCTTAATCTGACGAAAATGAGTCTTAGTCTATTTAATAACCTGAAAAACTTCCACTTGCCACATTATTTAATGCCTCATTAATATAGTTTGATCTCATTTGGTATATTTGCCATTATTTCCCATATTACAATGTTCAAAATCCATGTTAACATGTAAAGAGAGGCCAGGGAGTGGACTGGGTATTAGTTCTCATCTTGTCAAGTCATCAGAGTGGATTTAGCAGTGACAGGCTCATGTCTCTTGGCTCACGAGGTGTGTTATTTCCCTGGAGTGGAACTAGAGTGCAGGAGAGGGAAATAATTCAATGATGGCCCTGTGTAAACATGTCCTCAAAGAGGCAGCTTCTCATAAGCATTAGCCTACTTTGAAAGCCGAGGCTTTTCTGAGGCTGACGTTGTCGCAGGCTATGCATTTTAATGCCTCCTCTCTCTTTTGTTTTACCCCTCTTTTTCTAGCTATTGTCCTGTGCTGCTTAGAGTCAAACGAACAAGAAAAGACGGGTTGAACACAATAAGGATTACTTGCCAACATGTCTCTGTGTATCTCATCCTCTAAAATAACATAGCACTTCACACTGAATTAGACAGACTAGTCTACCAAAAACATATGTAGACATCAGGCTACAGCTGCTATAAATTCACACAAGTGCTAACCTGCTGTAAGGACTTGTAACAAGATGAGTCAAGATGCAGTCAGGACTCCCACCTAAGCCTGTCAGAGCAAGAGAATGGCTGCTAAAAGGTGGACTTCCTATAAATTGTCTTGCTAAAGTGGTAGTGAGATTGTTACTTGCACTGAAAGAGCTGTTAATGTTTCAACCTTGTGAAATCCATGGTTTTAAATTGAACCACAGACAGCTCCAAAAATTCTTCTTACCTTTAGCATAATTCAACCAACTGGGTTCAATAGTGAGGAAAGGTCAGACAGAAGAACAATGGTGTAATTTTTTTAAGGACTGTGAGTAAGTGCAGCTTGGCTTAGTTTAGCCTTTATCTATAGCTTCTGGTTAAAAGCTCCTCTATCAGCCAGACATGAAGCCAGAATTAGTCAAGAAGCTTTTAGAGAGGGAATGTGTAATGCAAAGTGCAAGTAGTTAATCATCTTATTGTCACAAAACAAGTAAAAAAAAACATGTTGAAAGTAAATGCAATATGAAGTCTTACTTGAACTTCTAATAAACCCTCATAGACTCACACACTCACTGTAAACAGAGTAGAACAACATGTTAATCACACAAACACAGGCTCTTTCTTTTCCTTACAGGTCTTTTATTCAATGAGGTGATCCTGTGCTTCTCATGTTCAGAAGGCTTCACGCCTACAAATGTGCCATTTGAAAGGCCAAGTGGCTTTAAATTACCAGATGGCTGTCTTTCCAGGCTGAAAGGGCAGCTCTTCACATTTTTAAAAAGATGTTTCAATTAAGCCAGTATTGGAGAACATTGAGCATGCATTCAGAGAAATGGCTCCTCTACATCCTTGGGGATCATCACCATAAGTATGGGACAGAGAAAAAAGACCCACCAAAATTGAAGAGAAGGAAGATTAGAAAAAGAGGAAAAAAACGGATGATATTTGAGACGTTCCCAAATGCCATCATCTCATCAATCTCTCTTTTCACCCTGCTGTCATTTAGGAGACTATCTGTACAGGGTCACATGGATATAGTGTGAATTTAAGTGCGCTGAAATTACCATGTAAGAGGAGTGAGGTGAGGTGACAACAGGATGTACTTTTGGCAGGAATTGATTTAACTGACAAGTTGGCAAAATACGCAGCGTGCAGTTTCTCTAAGACAGAATTTAGTCTGTCTTGTTTTATAGTTAAATCAGTTGATAATTAATAAACAGTAATCTTCCACAATGATGATACTATAACTTCAGTAGTGTAGTGTGAGAAATGATATATTACCATGTATTTTTTGGTAGCATTTTGCACTCATCATATATTAGTATTCAGCCCAAAAGCTGAAATCCCAGAAAAGGAACAAGCACTCAATCACATGGCTTGAAAACCACACAGATGATGTGCCACTGGATAATTAATTCATTGTGACCTTTTGAAAATGTTTTGAAATGTGCCTACATTGGAAATAGCCATTGGGCTGGGAAAAGAATTGAAAATGGGGATTTGGTAGGGGGAAAAAACCTGCTTAGTTTTGACAAGCAATAGGGAATCTGTGATGCTATTATACATATGTATTCAAGATATTAGTTTTAAATCATTTTTTAATGATTTTATTTCTGCCCAGATCTGCAATGTCTGCCTATTCACCCATGAGAAATATCCCAAAATACATACTGTTTTTGTTTTTAACAAATTCAAGAATAGCCTAATAATAATTAGATATACATTTCTTTGATTTCACAAGTAGATATAACCTGTTCAGTTGAAAAACACTTACTTCTACATGCCGTATTTAGCTTCTGCATGCCATACAAATTTGAATGAAAAGTTAAGGTTAAGGGTAAGCACACATCGCTTTTATTATGACTTTATTTATGTAATATGAAATGAAATCCAATGACATTGGCTTCACCGGTGTGAATGAATTTCTGATGAAATATGGCTGATTTTTAATGCAGGTACTGAGATCATCTTTAAATAATTTGCACAATCATCAATGCTTGTCTCCATACTGCCTTCATTGTATGTCCTTCACAAGGAAAATAAAGTTACTTAAAGGAGCCTGATGACACATGTTAATACACGGGCTGTAATGACAGCAACAGTTACAAAGCCTCAGCTGATATTCAATAATGGTATGCAATATCTTCTCTGACAATAAATTCATACACTAACACCATCTGAATAAAAGCTTTGTCTGCTTGAAGATTTCAGTGATCTTTCCATTGCTACATAGAGCTAATTAATAGAAACAAGCATCATCAAAGTGCTAGGAACTTATTCATGAAAACTCTAAATAGCTTGTGCCCAACAAAATGTCTACCACTTTGAACCACTACAGTCCACCTGCTGAAGATTAGGCCATTCAGGTTAATGTCAGAGTCTGTGCTCTCTCTGGCTCATGACCTTTTAAGACCCTTTAAGAAAATCCCTCCCAGCTTGCTAGCATCAACCTCTTATCTTTTTTTTTTCTACCTGGGAGCTTCATCAGAGACCTCTGAACACCCTTGAGCTGTGCAGTGCGCTTGTCTGATCTACAGAAGAGGGTTGTCGCTTTCTCTTTTATTATCCATGACCTTCAGTATGCTGTAGCTTTGGGCTGTACTCAGCTAGCAATCCTGGGACTCCACATGGCATTTCCCACAGTCCCCGTCTGTCCATCAATACCCCCTGGGTTTTTCTTTTCTTTTGTTTTGAGGAAAGATGACAACGCAACTGAATGAATAGAGGCGAGGGTGAAGTTTCAAAACAGCATGTCACAATTTGAGGCTCTCATAACTGCTGTCTACTAGAACTAGGGTTATAAAAGAGAGTGTAGACATGCAAGCTTAACAGATTTGATGTATGCAAAAAGCTTGTTTATACAGACCAGAAATGCCAATATTTATTTCAAAATATAAGTCACACGAAGAGATCACACTTTGCTTGCATGCATCAGTGATGCAGTACTCTTTTCCTCTGATTTATGTCTATCCAGGTGTGTTAGCTTTTTCCCTGCCACTACATTTTGAGGTGTTTGATAATGAAATGCATCTCTGTTCAATTCTCAATTCTGTTAATTTGATTCAATTTGTTTCTTGTGAAAAAAGAGATATCGGGCTCTGGTTTGTTAACGTGGACCACCATCTGCCATCACACTGCAGCATAAATTTATGGAAAAAGATGTTAGGAAAAAGATAATTTCTCCTCCTGGTACACTGTGTCATGTAATGGAGGCACAGGTGGATACAAGCACAGACTTCATTTATTAAATGTGAAAACTGACACAACAGAAGACTATGAGGCACAACAAGAAACAGTGAGGCAAGGGGACAAGATAGATATAACCTGAGAAGCAGAGAGCGCTGGACAACACCAGCCACAACTGACAAACACTAGACTATGAGAGAGGGGCAAGATTAAATGATTAAATGCTTGTGCTCATCAACAAAAAACATGACACAGGTAAAAAAAACAGTCATGTGACATAATCCAGTGAGGTACAGTGGCTGATGGGAAAGGTAGTCCAGTACTGATTTCGGCATAACCTTGAAACATTGCTATAATGTTTGGTATACACTTTTTGTTCACCATTTTGTTGAGATGTCTAGAATGATAATTTACGTGTATTTTTGGATCATTTAGTCTTATTTAGAAGTTAAAACCTGCAGGCATATTTTTATCAGCTGTTGGAAAGTGCAGCAAGAGATGCAAATTTGATGTGTTTCCCGTAAACCTGCAAAAATCTCAACCTGTGGCTTGTACTTTGCTTCACTTTGGTTAAATAATTCAATTTGGCAAATTAAATAAATGTAAATGTTGCTGTTGTTCCTCTTTCAGCTGCTCCCGTTAGGGGTCGCCAGAGCAGATCACTGGTCCGCATATTTGACTTGGAACAGTTTTTACGGCGAATGCCCTTCCTGACGCCACCCTCCCTAGTTTTATCTGGGCTGGGGACTGGCACTGAGAGCACACTGTTGCACACAACCCAGTGCTTCCCTGGCCGGGAATCGAACATGGGCCATTGCGGTGTGACCTAACCATTAGTCCTCCAGGGACCCTAAATAAATCTTAATGTAATTTGACAAAATAATTCTCTTTTTCTCTCAGATATAAGGTTCAGAATGGATCCACCACCAGCTTTCTCCAAGAAAAATCTCTTTTCTAAGTCACAATTAATATGAACTTTAATGCAATGCAATCCTGTTTAACAGGCATTCCCCTATTGCTGTTGTTTTCAGGTTTGGACTTGTTGTTTGTTTGTTTGTTATGTCTGCAGCACCATTTCACTTTAGGCTGTTGTGGAATTTACATACAGACTAGACAAAGCAAACTTTCCCATGTTAATGTAAACTGCATATTCAGTGCTTTGCATAAGTATTCAATGCCCTTGAACTTTTCAACACTAAGCAGTGTTACAACCTGGAACTAAAACGGATTTACTTGTTGAAAAGTTGTGATTACATAAGTATTTATCAACCCTGTTGCTGTGAAAACACCCTAAATGAGATTTGGTGCAATCAATCCCCATTAGAACTCACATAATTATCTGAAAGGAGTCTGTCTGTATGCAATTAAAGGGTCATATGATCTCAACATAAATGCACCTGTACCTGGAAGACCCCAATTTGCTAGAGATCATCCCTAAACAAACAGCATCGCGGTTCAAGGCACAGTTGAAAAGTTTCAATCAGAGTTTGATTATAAAAAAATATATATATATATATATCCCAAACTTTGAACATCCTGGAAAAAGTCCTTATATCCATTATTATATTGGAAAGAATATGGCACTACCACGACTCAACCAAAAACCAGTGTCTGGGGTAAGGAGAAAATTAATCAGAGAAGCAATAAATGATTTAAATGATATTGACCATTTTAAAAAGCTTCCAAATAACATTGAAGTTCCTAAAAGAGCAGAGCCCAAATTATGAAGCCGTATTGTTCAAGTAACTGTAAATTTCTCAGCATCTGTTCATTGAAGACTTGCTAATTGCCATTTATATCAGCATATCAGTGCCAATAATTACTAACATCAGGGTCAAGCCAGAGTTCAAATGTTATTCTGAAAGGAAATACTTATTTGATGAGTAAATTAGCACTAAATCCATCATGCACCTAATGCGCTGTCAGTTGGTCAAACACCTAAAAGAGGTAAAGTCATTACTCTATCCATGGAACCAACATTGATTGACTAGACTATATGTATATGTATGTGTATATTTTACATGTACTGTAAAAAATTGAAATTGAAAATTGATAGATGATAAATTGGAAATTATCCTATGTGCCTGGAATGATTGATATACAGAAAGCCAAATGATATTCCTACAGACATGTGACACATTACTAAATGTGAGAGGAACCAATTGTAATATTAAGTTTGGGCTTAACTTTATGTTAAGTATTATGTAATAAATACTCTGTTAACATGAGCATAATGTTAACCTCAATTTATTTACAGTAAATCACCATAATCACAACTGCTGGTTTGTAAATGTGAATCTGAGTCTATGTAACAAGCAAATTGAGCTAAATAAATTCTACCCAAGTAGACTTTCTTATCTATATTATCAGAGGTGGTCAAATTATCCAAATTCTTTACTCATCTAAATAAATATTCTAGCAAAAGTTGAAGTACAGTATCGAATTCTTTACTTGAGTTAAAGTAGAAAAGTAAAAAGTTTTAAATATACTTAAGATATGAACGTAAATGTACAAGGAAGATTCACATAAGAAAAAGACGTCTGCCTCGAATGTTAAACTGCTTTTAGGTACTAATGGCAATTTAGTGGCTCTTTCACCAAAGAACCAAGGGGCATTTGAAATATTATGAGGAATGTACATGTTCTTCTTTTTAAAAGTGTATATATGTACACACACACACACACACGCCATAGTTTTGCACTGCTTGGTTACTCTAACAAAGCAGTCTCTTAATACATGCACCACTGTTATGATTACAATGTCAGCAAAAGCTTTTTTTAGAACATGAAACAACATTACATTAAAACGATTAAAGAAAAGTCAATAAGAAATACTGTCATTAAAGGGCAATTAGGGGCATGAAAACATGGGAAGTGCTCTTGCCTATGAGACTGCATCTGTACACAGATCAATACGGACTTAACATGTTCATAGAATGAGGTCTTGAACAGGTCAGATACCGTTAGCATTTTGCTGCTTGACAACCAGACAGAGGTTGTCTTATGTTTGTCCTGCAATGTCCTCCATTCCAGTCCTCTTTTCAACTATCTGAACCCCAGATGTGGCACATCTGAGCACTGGCAACCCATAAATCCACTCGTATCTCCGGCTGCAAAGACAGCGCTCATAATTGTCTCCTCAGGAAAGTGCTAAGCACATCTTCGCATCATCTCCTAGCAAGGGATTTTGGGAGAAAGAGAGGATTAGTTCCTTCTCTTCTTTGGGAACTGCAGCAGAGCCAGGGAACGAGTCGAGGGGAGAGGGTTGTAGCCATGGAGAGAGAACGAGTCATGCCTCGGTGGCTTTTAAAGCTCTCCACCAAATCCTGCTGACAGTGCACCGTTTCATTGCCTAGGGTGCTAGAGTTCCATAAATCCACTCGTATCTCTGGAGAGTGGCCAGGAATGCTGTGCTCTCACTTCGGAGAGGATTCCTTCATCGACCCCTTCCCCCTTTCAGGGTATTGACTATTATGTCCAGTGCAAGTGCAAAACTGACTGGCGGCAGCTATACAATAAGGCAGGGGAAACAAAGGTGCTCAGAAGCCATGAAAATAACCCAGAACTCCCATGTTGACCGAGAATGAGCACCCGTTTTAGTATGCCAGTGTTTACGAGTGGAGATGTAAGACTGAGCTTAGTCAATATGGAGGGATAAGATGAAGGAGTCTAGGGAGAACCTGGCATGAAAGAAAGTGAGAACAGATAAAGGCAGAATAAAGAGAGAGGGCTAATATGTGGCAGGGCACAGCTGAAATGCTATTATGATGACATATTAAAGCTGCCTTCCGCTCCTTTGGGGCAGCAAAAGCAACAAATCTATCTTCGTTTGGCTTTGAATGTGTTACCAATGTGAAGACACAGAACTGTTAGCAGAGCCGGGAAAGAGCATGCTGAGTGAATTGGGATTGATGGTGAAGTGTAGGACATGAGTGGATATACCAGTATCAGGTGGATATAAGGCCAAGGCTAAGTTTTGTTGGTATACAAAGTCTGTTTGCAGTAATGGAAGGAATATTAATCATTCATATCAGTCATAGTTACTGTAGATTCAAATAGTAATTCAAATGAATAAAGAAAAGCTACTGCTATTAAAAAAATCACACTGGAAACTCAGAGCTTGATTTTTTTTTTATAACATGTTCTTTCTAAAACTGCCATCCTCTTCTGCATTGAGATTCATTTCTTTACATGTGATATAATTTTATTATTATTATTTATAAAATATATATGCTTACATTCAGAAATGGCAAAGAGAACATTGCAATGAAATTGCTTAATTTTCTTTAAAAAGAGGAGAAAGGCTATAATAACCAGCATTATGATCCACAGCGCTGTTGAATGCTTGATTTTTTGGTAAGAAGGTGTTAAGCAAGCATTATATTAATGTGCTCATTCTAATACATTATTATTTTGATGGTGACAATGTGCGCAGGGACTTGTGTGGCAGATGCTTCATATAAACAGATCATAAATCATGTGTAATTGTTGCTATGGTGAAGTTTCTATGAGGAGACATTTATTTAGCATTTTTGGAAATAGTCTCCAGTTTCAGTGCTTTGTGACAGTCATCGGTAAAGCTGTTCTTTTCAATTTTGCGACACGGGAAACATGACAAGATGCAGTTTTTATTTTTATTAACTTCACAAGAGAAACAAAGATAGTCAAGTGAGACAATCACTGTTTATAGCTAAACATTAAGCCAGGAGCAGCTCATGACCATGGATTTCGTTGGGACAGAATGATATTAACAATGATATAACATGAAACTAAACTTTGCTTCATTTGTAAACAAATTTAGCACATCCAGTTCCAGATGTGCAAATTTTTCAATCACTGCTTTTTAATGAAATCAGACCAGATAATGATTTCTAGTTGCTGATAATTGCACTTCAAAGACACATAGCTAGTTACATAGCTAGCTAGATAACAGTGTAATTTAAACTCGCTAATCACATCTAATCACATTCTAATCAGGGAAAGGACTGAAATCTATGGATTAAAAACTTGAAAGTGCTCATTTTGATAACATACTTTCAAATGGATTTTTTTAAAGAAGTTCTTCTGTGTTTGTCTTGCACACATTGACAATGACAACAGGAAGCACACCTGCTAGACTGAACGATCTGATATTATTACCTGTCCTGTCTTCTGCCCTTTCCTCACTCAAACAAATCAGCATAGAGTGATCATGGGGCAGAGTGAGTCCTGTCCAAAGGGGCCTGTCTTTAGTGTTTGACCCACAATTGTACAACATCTAGAAAGACAACCAAATCAGTGGAACATCAGCTTATTATCTGTCAAACTCTATCTGTGAATGACGACTTTATGAAGAGTAACACCTTCAGTTACAGCTAAGTCATCACCGCATTAACCAAAAACTTTTTTTTGTTTTCAGAGAGACATATTAATTCATTAATTCATTCAGTAACTACACTAAAAAAAATTAGCAACAACAGTGATTACACTGCCAAACTATTAAGAAAGTAATGTTTCTGTTTCATTAACACAAGAAAAAAATAACAATATCTAATTGCATAATATAATAAAGGAAGCTGGGTGAATAAAAAAAGCATTTCTTCAAATTATCATAAATGAAACTGCTAAATGATCTTGATTAAAATTAATAGCTACACAATAGCTTAATATTCATGGAGCTCATGTAAAAGTTTTCAGAGGAATAATGTGATATAATGTTGCATATTTAACTGACAGGTTTACTCTTCGTTGAGTTGACTGTCATTCAGTTTATCTGAAATATGGTCAAGGAGCATAATTACTTTTGTTCTAATGCCACCTTAGTCTAATGCAGATAGATATACATTAGGCACATTGTAATTCTGTTACAAATATGAGGCAGTTGTTAGTGGCAGAAAAGCCCTGCTACAGGGGTGGACAAATCACCAGCCTGGGTCCTGAGCTATCAGTTTTCTATTTGCAGTTGCCCAGCGGACAAATAGGTTCCACAGGCTGCTGATATATTCACCTGTCCACCAAACAGAGAAAGAAAAAATCTACTTGATAAGTATGTTTAAATATAACATGCTTCAGTTGGTTAATATATTTTATGTTGGAGTGATGCTGTACTGCATAGAAGTCCGTGATCATATCACAGGGGATCTGTGTGTGTGTGTGTGTGTTTTTTTTTTTTTTTTTAATTACTTTTTTACTTTACAATGGTGGAATTCACAAGACAAATTATTTATATATGTTCCAACAGCTATTAGCTTGTTTGCCTGGCCCCTTGAATGAATGGGTTTAATTGAAATCTCAAAAACTCAAAAACTCAAAAACAAGAAGCATATAAATAATAACTACTTTGAACTAATGTTTTCTGCCCGTGGAAAGTACATGAAAAATAACGAGAATATTATTGTCCATGTTTAAATAATGAGGGTAATACTCAGAGAGGGTCCATACAATTTATTTTATGGTTAAAGAATTCTCTGGCAGTGAAAAAAAAAAAAGTTGGAGAATACCTGCACTACACACATCAACCAAGGTTGCATTTGGTGCAGATGATTTTTCATAGTTGAGTAAATTAGATGAGAGATGATTAATAGCTTGTCGAGCGAAAACAAAGACAGAGTCAGATTTGAATTTTTACGTGCAATATAAAAGAGAGAATACCAAAAAGTTAGCAAAAGACATACTGAGACATTATCAGGTGACTGACTATGGCTATGCAGAATTGTCCCCTCCCTGGGAATTCAACAACACACTCATTGTTTTTATTCTGTATTAATGCATCTAAAAATATAATAATGACCAATTTCTAGCCTAGTTAATTATATCCATTCAACCAACCCAAACCATGAGACTGGGCAAACACAATGGAACTTTCACTTGCCCAGTTTGCTAGCTAGTACGTTTGCGATTTGTCCACCCCTGCTGCTAGTAAGCTAACATGGTAAAATATCAGATTATCATTTCAATGCCATATTCTCCAGTTCAAACAGGTAGAGATTTGATGAACACTGCATCTGTGAGTAAATTAGAAATAATCAAGCCATAATTATGACACTATGGTTCCTAGACTCGATTTGTTACTCTGAAAGGACATATTTATTCGTTTGTGTTTCCCCTCTCCTTATCTATTTTTCTCTCGGGGGATGAAAGCAAGGCCAAAGAATAAAATCTAACCTAAAAGCATATGCAATGTTTGGATTTCTTTTTTCCTACCATTAAAGACATTCTGTCAGCTTATGTGAAACTAACATGTTCTTGTTGCTTTGTTATGCGTTACCTTGGTGGCATGTTATTAAAAAGATCAATTAGAATTATATTGTAAACATTACATTAGTCCAAGACTAGGTAGGATTTAATAAATACAATCACTATTGGGAATTTTTCAGGCTAGGAAAAGTGGTATAAAGATGATCATTAGCACTGACTTCTCGAGTTGCAAAATTGTTTTTACACACTAATTTGTAGAACAAACAGAGTCAATCAGAGAAGACACCAAAAGTGATTATTTTCTCTGTTGTCTGCAAAACAGTATTTCCAACCTATATGCTATCTAAAAAAATGACAATTTCTGCACAGTGGCAATCGACCGTAATAGCAGCCTGGCTGATTGTGTAGTCAAATATGGACTTTTGCAGTAGCATAAATATTTCTCAGGATTCCTTGTATATATTTTATTGTCCATCATCCATATTCATCCAAGTAATTTGGCATGTGGAAAAGTAGACCAGATCAAAGTAGGAGAGAAAGTCTGTTTGAGGCAGGTTCAAAAACAGGTCAGGCAAAGGGGTCAGCAGGAGAGAGGTGGGCTGCGTACAATGAGAAATGTGAAAAGAAACATAAGGGTAATGGATTAAGCATTGAGAGTGAAGAATCTCAGTTTCTGGCTGCACATCATTCATCAGGAAGGATTGAGCTGAAAGCAGTACCTTCCTGCTAATACTTGGGTTCATGGCCTCTGAGATTTCTAAGGCAGTGGGTTTGGTGGGGTAAAGTTTATACTCCATTCCAATTTTTTTAACCCAGTTCCTACCCGCTAGCTGAGTGTCTGCTGTGGTACAACAACTACCAATGTGGGAGGGAAAACTCTAACATATGCTTCCTGTCACCACGTCTTGGTACACTTCTGCTGATGCCATCCAATTGTACATGGCGGAGAGCAGCTAGTTGCACTGTTTTGTACCCATGAGCTAACGGACACCAGATTGTCTGGCACCTCTCAGAGAGCAGTCCCAGTTCAGCAGACTTGGACTCCCAACTACAGACAGCTATGGCATTGTCTTGATTCAAAATCCCACCCCCCAAAATTTGAGCAAACTGTTAGCATTGCAGATGGCGCAGTGGAGTTGCTGTCTGTGTGGGGTTTCACATGCTTTCGGGTTCTTTGGTTTTCTCTAAGTGCTAGTAAGTAGACTGGCTACTCTAATGTGGTGATTATTTGTGCATGGCCCTTTGACTAGTGTCCCATCCAGAGTGTTTTCCCACATTGCACCCAGTGTTCCCGGGAAAGGCTCCAAATCCACTGTGACCCTGACCAGGATAAATAGCTTACTGAAAATGATTGGATATTAAAATTTTTCTACCTGCTATCTGTGTTGTCTGCTCTATCCCACAACAGTTACTAACATCTCTAACATCCACCACATCTCCTCAAATTGTTGCTCATATAACATCATAGAGCAGCTAAACATGCCTAGGGAAGCATAATAACTGCATTAGTCTATGTACATTAGCTAAGAGACACCAGAGATTAGCTAGCATGTCTCAGAAAGCAGGGCCAGTTCAGCTTCTAGGACTCCCTACCAACTATTGTATCATCAAGATGTTCTCGACACTTTATTAAGTTAACTAAGGGTTGCTTTAGCTATTAAATATCTGCATTACCGTAAAAAACAAGGTAAAAGTAATGGATGCATTAAAATAACTTCTAAAACACAATAACTCAGTGGCTAAAAACAATTCAATTGCAATATGGAGCAAAAAGAAGAATGTTTTTTGGACAATCTCTACCATTTTAGAGTGGCGTAATGCCCTGTAAAATCTGTAAGTAACCTTTTCCAAAACTGAAGCACAGTACATAATTAGCCTACACACCTCAATCTGTGCTACATTTTCTCCTTGATTAACGTTCTGACTCCAAGTAGCACAGACTAGCTGATCATCAAAGCAAGCAAAGAGGGTGATCAAAGTTTGATTGCTAGCTTCGAGATGAAACATTCAGGGAAAAAAAAAAACACCTGCTCTTGATGAGAAAGAGACAGCTAAGTGCATGTCATAAAAGCAAGTAGGTTGGGTAATGACAATTAGCTTTGAGAGGAGAGAAGGCTAGCTGTGGCTACATGGGGCATCAAACACTCCCATGGTATGGCAATGCCCATCCATGAAACTAGGGTTAAACTTTAGGACTGAGTATTTTAACAGATCAAAATGTGATCTCACATCTGTGACTGAAACAGCTGTCAGTCTGCCACAGCAGTTTCGATTTAGCTGAATCACCCAATCCTGCTATTCAGTCCCTATTGTCCCACGTCCAGCTGCTCCTGTCAGGTAGATTGATGCATCCAAGCCCCTGGAGACCTCCTGATGAGCTAATGATGGGCATTGGAAAAGCCCCAGTGCCCACCCAGTCCAGTGACTAATAGAAACAAATGTCATAAATCTTCCACGCTTCTTCGTCTCTACAAAACTACAACGTAGTGAGCACAGCAAAAAAAAAAACATGGATAGAAGATAAAATTTACCAGATATTTACAAAGAAAATAGATGACCTGAATCATATCTGAATTAACTATGCTATTATGTGAATGTGTAAGTAGGCAAGTATGCATACAAGTATGCTAGTATGCTGGTATGCCAACATGTATGCATGCAAGCATTCAAGTATGAAAGTATGCATGTAATCACGCATGCAAGAAGATTTATAACTGTGCTAGTATGCAAATGTGTAAGTATGCTACTAGGTAAGTAAGCAAGTATGTACAGTATACTAGTCTGCTACTATGCACAAGTGTGTATGCAGGTATGCTAGTATGCAAGTATGTTAGTGGGGAAGTATGCAAGTATGCTACTATGCTGAATGTATATATACAAGTATGCATCAATGCTCATATGCAAATATGTAAGAATGCCAGTATGTAAATATGATAGTATGCAAGTATGCTATATGCATGCATACAAATGTGAAAGGTTACAGCTTGAAAATAGACAGATATAATCTTACTGAACTGAGCATCTTTTTCAACTAATAACTCTTGGATACCAACTTTGTATTCCATGATCGTGTCACAAAAAAGTCATATTCCGAGTTGTCTTACAGCGTAAAACCTTAAAGAGGATAGCCAGCTCCCAAAACTAAACATTATAGGTGGATTTTATGGGATTTGTGACATTATAGCCTGGAATAAAGCCTATTTCATTTACTAATAAAATGTGCTGAGATGTGACAAGCCAGAATTTACTGCTGCCAGTGTAACATTTCCATGTGAAACTATTGGTTCAGAAATCCTCAGTAGAACAGACTCTAGAAATTATTATTATTATTTTTTTTTAAAAGTGTATGCGACTACTTCAGGGAAAAGAGGTTTAAAATAACAGCAGGGTAGATATGAGGTGTAAGATATGAGGTTATGAAATGTAACATTGTTCTCATTCAATAATGAATACACTGAAAATACAGAATATGCTACTTACTGTATATTAATAACATATTGAAAATATACTGCAATATATCAGTTTTAATATAGGTGATTTCTTTTTTTCCTGCAGATCCTGGAGCACAAAAGGCCATTAAGATGAATTTCGACTCAATGTAAAAAACGCTATGTGGTTAATTATCTCACAAAGATTTAAACCTGGGGCAATGGGTCTTTTCACATTCTTTCTGTCTGTGTGACACAAAAACTTGTGCCATTAGAATTGTGTATCTAGATCTTGACTAGTGTTGGATTAAAATGATAAACGAGTCTCTACAGAGATACAAGAAAAGCTCCAGGGTAACTATTAATAAGCGTATTTTGCATGAACGGACCAATTTGCTGCATATCAGCTACTTCAATCAAACATTCATTGTAGAATTATTTAATATTTAGCTAGAATGTGAGTGCAGTAACATAATGCCAGAGCCATTCATCAACAATTCACAGCAGTTTGTTTGTTTGTTCTGTTACATTCATATTCTGTGTTAGGGCTAAAGTTAAAAATGCAGGCCTACAGTAGAGCAGGGTATGTTTCTGTGTGCCGTTTGCCTCATTAAAATTCTATGCTAAGAAATACAACGCAATTTTGAAGGGCTTTCCATATTTCTCACACTAACAGCCACTGTCATCTCCAATTCCACATATATTACACTGAACTACAACGCACACGGGGATCTCTGAATTGTATACTTTATCCAGTTATTAACTCCATGAATGGATGCATGTGGTTTAAATCACAAGCAAATAACGTTTGCATATTAACCACGCTTCCCCCGTAGAGAGCCATCAAGGCCAAAGTGATGCATACCCCCTCTAATTCTCATCATAATATTATTTATACAGCTAAACAAATCACATTAGGGCCCTTCTCAAGCCAGAGTACAAATGTCTGCGTGTATTTCTGTGGCATTCCTTCACCACCAGCAAGCTCAGGATTGAATGGGTGGCACAAATAGCCGTATTGATCAAGAGATAATGGAATCTTGTCCTCGCTGTTTTTCTTCAACATTTTCATTTCCTCTCTCGTCTAGCCAGGGTGCGCTCTCTTTGTCTCGGGAGGAAACGAAGAGTCTGCTTTCTGCTCATCAGCGCTCGTCTTCCAAAACCTCTCCTAAGCATTTAATTGCATTAGCATAAGGGGAAACCGGGCCAGCGTCGCGGTATGATTCATATAATTTCGCTAATATGACATTCAAGGCCTTTCTTGGGGAGTCTCAATGAAGCACAATTAGGAGCTTGGCAGCTTGCTATCACTCTCGTCGAGGAAGAGGATAATAATGAGAAAAACAACTAAAATCTATCTTAATTGTTTTGGGGTGGGAATTGGTTCACGTGAAGACAGATTGTGTACAATGTAGGTGGGAGATTATGGGGTAAGTGGGGGTAAGATTCATTAGGAGCCAGGTTCTTGTCATCAGACAAGGGGTGCCAGTTTGCATCTTGTTCCCATGGCACTTTGCAGCTCTAAATGAATGAAGTCTTAATTCACTGTCATTCTGCGTTACAGAAATATGTATTGACCATCATTTTATTTATTCCAGAATATTCACTGAGCCATCCCTTACAGATGTTGGGCTGGCTAATGTTACCTGAAAAGTCAACATAAGAGGAAAGGGAACTTCTTTTTTTTTTCTAACAATAAAGAAATACCTTTGTATTTGGTTGTTTTTGAGCTAGCTGCCATGGGCTCCGTATTTTGTCTCAGCACATATGAATAGAAGAACCCTGCCAGGCAAATAGGACTCATTCCTACATTGGCAATGTTTCACATCTTTTAAAGCTTTGATATTACACTCCTGGGCAAAAAAATGGGCCAAGCCCAAACTTCTTGCTAGTTTTCTGACCGATGATTTGTCATTAAGACCATTAAAAGCTTGCCATATTGGGTTTAGATGATTTTTTTCCCCCAGGAGTGTAGATGAGAGAAGCAGGACAACAGGCAACACAGTGTTTTGGTGTTTAAGCATTCTAAATGCTCAAGGTTTCAGTACTTGGGTTTACCTGCTGTATATGCTAATCAGTCAGCTTTAGCTTTCAGTCATAGTTAGTTATGTAAGTTGGCTGTTCTCCTGTATCTGAAATTATTCCATGGGGTGAGATGAGTTGTTACCTTGGAAGACTTTTTAAAACTGGCTTGGCTTACTATGTGTCAAAACAGTGCCAATGTCTGTCTGCTGAAATAAGCTTGCATAAAATAAATAATGCCCACTTCAGAGTCTTGTCACTTTCTATGCATTTTTTTAGATGTCATCTAATCCTAATCTTTCTGTATGTGTGTCTTCAGGCTCTTCTGCAGAATGCATATTGATGTAAATCTGCATATCAAAAGAAATCCAAACACTAAATGAAACAAAGGGGTCACATATTGCATTTTCATGTTGCATCTTTGCGCTTCCCTAGCATGTGTGAGATGCATTCCAAATGACAGCTAGCCAGTGTGAAGACTCCTCATTTCCTCCCATAAGCATGGGGGACATGGAGGTCTACATGTCATCGATTGCGACTCGTGCCTCCTGGTGGGAAGACTAAAAGCTGTTGGTGTAATAAACAAATGCAACAGCAAGGCAGTGCTTCGGCAGAGAGAGTCAGAATCTGTTACAAAGCTACTATGAGACTGTTGGAGCTGAGACCGAGACATCTGAGCTCAATTTCACCCCTCCTAAATACCAGGGGTGGCGAAAATCAACTGGATACCTTTTTATTCACATGCTTAAGAAATTCACAATGTATCTGTATGAGGTTGTATTTTATATAAACACATTTCTTCAACGTTTGCACCTTGAAGTGATCTGCCTAACAGTTTTTGATGACATTTCAGAGCTGCAGGTAACATATCCACCAAAACGACAGCTAGACTTCTGTCACCTCCTTTAATCTGTTCAAGCTGAGGTGAGTGTATTTTATACTTTTCAGTACCATTTGGAACTCTGTTGCTACTAGCTTGAGTTGGGATCCCTTGTTAGAGTGCTAACCTTCTGCACTGTCTGTGATTTGGTTACAATTGGTTCTGCTGGTTAGAGAGTCCCTGTTCCTGTTCTTCTAAGTACAGCACTTACCTCTCACTGGGTGCATCTTCTCTCAACACTAAGTTGTTTTTTTTTTCCCCACCCACTGTTCTTGACCTGCGGACCTGTGATTACATTATACAAGAATGGTTGAGTGGTTTTCCCTCACCATACTGCCATCTCCACTGCTGAGCTTGTAATATTAGCTGGACTCAGCTGACATGTATACAAGGGCTGAGGTTCCCTCCATCTCCCTGGATCCCTGCTGAGTGGGGCTTCACCTGGAGCCTTGGCTCAGTCCCACAGCTCCTGTAGTCTCTTGTCTAGTAGGCCTGTTGTTAAGCATGCCTAACACATTTGTGTGATTTCCTCCGATAAGCAGCCACTGAGCTTGCTCCACTCTGCCTAGCTACACCTCATCATCTAGCCATCATCACCAAACTATTGGACCTGTGACTTTATTCTGCAAACATATTTTATTCCTCTTCATTGGTCAGAATGTCTTAGCAGCTTAGTTCATGCATAGATCTGTTGTTCCAAATGGGTTTGCCCACTTGGAGTGAAGAGCAGGTGGAAGATTGTGTCTGCCACAGGTCAAAACTGTTTCATGAATGGTGTGGACTCCAACATCTGGATCCAGTGGACTGGCCAGTTCCTAAAGTACTAGCCTTCATACAGGGCCTGGTAGACAGCACATATTCCCTGTCTACATTGGAGGTGTATGTGGCAACCTCTGTAGCCACAGCACTGTGAACAATGTCTCACTGGGGGCTTATAAAATGGTCACAGGCTTTCTGAAGGGGGCAATGTCCCTCAAAATCCTCTCCCTTAACACCCCCCCCCCTTTTTTTTTAGTCCTTGCAGGATGTTGAACTTAAATGTATCCTTCTAAAGACTGCCTTTTTGCTAGCGATCACTTCAGCACAAAGAGTGGGAGAATGCCTTGGTAATAAGCTTGTCTTACATGCGTCGGTGGCTGGATGATTTCAGAGTGACTTTATGGTTGTACCTTGGGTTTTTGCCCAAAGTCACCCACTGAACCAACCAATCTAGTGACATTACAGTGTTCCATGATGCAGAATCTGTTGAGCATTCTTTGCTATGCCCAGTATGCATCCCACATACCAATTGGACCAGATGGTGGTGATTAAATCATTAGATCAACTGTTCATCTGAGTTGACTGTCATTCCCGACAAGAACTTTCCGTCAAGAAGGTTCCAGGGAATGTGGCCTGATGAAAATGGTTTCTATATCAAATATCATATGGCAACTCATATGTGACCTTGTTGAAGGGCTCAGTATGCGTAGGCACGCACACAAGAAGGTATCCAGGTGATTCTCCTTGCCCCTGGAAGTTATCTGGTCTTCACAGAACCACAGTTACATAGCAATTTCTTTTTTGTCAGTGAATTTTAGCCTTGGTTAGGGGACCATGCTTGAAACAGATATTTCTTACACAGAGCTCTCCATGTTGTTATTAAAGTTTGTGACAGCACTGCTGAAAAATAAAATGTTTAAAATATTGAACAGCGGGCCATGTTATAAGAATTGTGATTTTTTCCCCCCTATATCCAGGGATTCAGTGTTGATATTGTTTAATTTGTTGTCTTTAAATGGAAAAAGAGAAAGCAGAAAGGTTTTCTCTGTGGCAGAATATGAATGCATCATATTAGCACAACCTAATGTGATGTATTCATCTTCAATCCTGCCTCAGCTCATTTTCAAACGGATGACTTTCTGTGCATCAGCTCCACTGCTTCAGTATGTACATGAACATTAAATAATCTTACCACCTACAGAAAACCAGAGTGAGTACCCTAAGGAGGTTTAGTAGCTGGCCTTTACTGCTGCCCTTTCTGTTTGGCCTAAGAAGAATGCTCGAGGGAGGGAGTAAGATATAGATAGAGGCAGGGAGAAATTGAATTTTTAAATGGCCTTTTTCTTCAGTTCAATTTTGGGTCAATATAGTGTGGTGAAAAAGTATAAAACAGCACTCAATTGATCTGCAAGTATTTGCAAGTATTAATTTTTCCCTTTTTATTTTGCCAGAACCTATCTTCATGATTCAGATTAAAAGAATTCAAGCATAAAGCCTTTAACCTTTCCCTTGTTTCATTTCTTTTTAGCAGCAGAATGTGGAGAACACAAACACGCTAAACATATTATGCAGATCTTTATCTAAACTGAGTCCCCAAAAGCAGAATCTCCTTCCTTGCTCCAAGGTTGACTTTTTTCTCCTAGCCGAATTGAATTTGCAGTGTCAGAGTGATGCACTACCTGTCTACTAGCGTCCTTTTGCCATCCATGCCTTTCCTCAAAATGGAGCTGTATCTCAAACCTTTGGCTTCTGGTTGGTTGAGAGATAGGAAAGAAAGGGCTGGGGTCTTCCATAATCAGCCATATCTGACCACATGCAGGAAAAGATAAGACCAGGATTCATCTACCTGTTACTGGAAACAGAAAGCAAGATCTCCACATGGATGGGAATGATGGGGGAATGAGGATTCATTTGTTTATTAGTCTTCAATAAACTCCAGGGCATGGTTGCTTTGGATCCACAGGGGATCCTGGGAGCACTGGCTTATAAGGCACAAATCAGGGCTAGTGTTAGTAGGGTGTTAGGTGTTAAAAAGCTTGAGAGGGCCTAACAAATAATCCAATAGGATGTCTGCTACTTTATAAGAAAAGCAGTCTGTAATTAAAGAAGTTTGGACCAAATTTTCAAGGATTAATTTAGCATCATGCATGGGATTAGCAGTCATAGTTTTTTTACTATTATACTATTTACTATTTTGTTTATTTGAAATTAACAACAATCAAACCAAAAATCATTCACAGTTATTATAATTCCTATAGATTTTGTTGATCAGGATGGACATGCAATATAATGTAATACCTGGTATGGACCAGAAATCTATGGGGTTCCAATCAAAAACAAAAATACCAACTGCACAACCAGGATTAACCCTTTACTGCACATTGTTGCCATATGGCAACAATTTACAAACTATCCCCCTAATTTTTTTTTTTAATTTTGANTATTTCTTGAACTAATTCAAGTAATAAAAATCCATAAAAAATAAATAAATAATTCATGCAGTAGAGGGTTAAAACAACAATAACAACAACAATCTCACCCGCATCTGCAGTTGAGACCAATTATGAACAATTCGAGGGATGTAGCTGAGTTTGAGGAACTCTCAGAGCCAGAATTCACAAAATTCATGCTGACGCTGCTGACATTTCTAACTGATATATATATATAATTTTTTATGTAGGGGTTTCCAGTGTTTCTGGGGGCTTCCTATTTAGGCTACACCTAGTTCAGGTTGAACTCTGAATATACTGTAGATACAAATATTTGGAGCAATAAACAGATACAGATAGCAGCATTTCATTACCCTCCTAATGTAACCAGACTGAACACAGACACAAAAAAAAGCTTATTGCAAGTAATTAATACATTCATCCACAGAACATTGATGAATTCATAGCTTGTCATGATAGACCTAATATTAAAACACAACAACTTATATTTACTTACAGTGATGAAAATAATGGTTAAAAAACTATCGAGAGCATGTACCTATACTAGTATAACCTAACTAATATAATCCAGGAAAACCTGGAAACAGCCCTTTTAGTTGTGATGTGTTTAAAATTATTTGCATTAAAGAAGGATGGTTATTTTTTTTTACTTTTAATTCATGTTCCAGAGGCTATTATGGAAATTCTGGGTAGGTATACACACTGAATGGGGCAGTTCATTGCTGGACACACTTCCTCCCACCTAAGCACCAAAGCAGGTTTGAACTGTATCAATATAGTCATTGTTTAATGTTAGAGAAATAATTTACCATTCAGCTTAAAAATGACACTGGACTCCAGCAGCAGCTCACACTTTTCAGCACATGTGCCTGCACTGACCCTGACACACATTGCCCAGGTTTATATTACCTGTCTGAATGATGAAATAATTTATGATGCCCAGGAAATGCAAGTTTAATCCAGTCTGGCTGGAAAATGATACTAGCTGTCTCCTTGAGGATAAAAAGAATATCCATCACTGCTGTTGTAAAAGTTGTAAAAGAAAAAAATGTGATGAATGAATAAAGAACTTATACAGTGTGTGACATCTCTCTTGTAGTCCTTAAAATAGTGAGTGAGAAGTCCTTGAAGGTCCTAGAATTTTTTTTTTCCATCAGGGTGACTATCAAGCTGAGAGAACCTCTGCAGATACTGCAGTAAGTTCAACCCTAACCCCATTATTTAGGCTGAGAATCATAATATGCAACTTTACTCTCACTGGAGTAAATACTAGAATGTTCCTTCTCAACATGAACATTCATCAATAGCTGCTTTGTGGGAGTAAACTGTGTAATTTACCAGATAACCATTTGTAACATTCAATAAGTCTCTTTGGGAGGCTGCTGGGAAAATTGTGCCCCCACTGTTCTCCACATTATGTTATGAGTAGCTACTTTTAGATTCTATGCAAATTTTATAAGAATTTCATTAGATCTTATTCCTGTGTGGGGCGCATAGTGTCACAGTGGATATCACTGCTGCCTTGTAGCTCCAGGGTCCCTTGTTCGAACCTGAGTTCACTTACTGTCTGTGTGGACTTTCTGTGCATCTGTTGTCCATGTGGTTTTCTTTTGAGTTCCTTGGTTTCCTCCCAAATCCCTAAATTACACATAGGTGACAATGTGTGTGTGCATGGTGCACTGCAATGGATTGGTGTCTCATCTAGGGTGTGTCCCTGCCTCACGCCCAGTGTTCTCAGGATAGGCTCTGGAACCATTGCAACCCAGACAAGGATAAAGCACTTACTGAAGATAAATGAATGCATGAATGAATATTCCTGTTTGTTTGTCCAAAATTTTAAATATTTATTAGTCCATATAGAACCATATATGTGGCAATGTAAAAAAATATATCTGAAAATAAGCACATCTAACAGAAAATGTAATTGCTCTGCAGCCAATAGCACTAATGATCTGCACCTCTGCTCCCTGAACACATTTGGAGCTTTCAATAGCATTAGCAGTTCAATAAAGAAACCAACCATCCTTTGTATGATACTAATTTTTTCCTTTCTCACAATGAAATATTTTTTTTAGAAAATCATGATAAATGATTTAACGGAAAAACAAGCTTTTCCATAATTCATGTTTAAGCAGAGTAGGGAGGTCATAATAATATCGGCTGTGTAGAAACACAAAAAAAATCTTGAGGTGTCGCTTTAAGACTTCGTTGTAGCCTTATTCAATCTTTTGAATAATCATAATTTCAATCATAAATTCAATCATAATTTTCTAATCCCTTTTTCTTTTTCATCATAGCTGCCTAATTTTATCCAAGTCATACATACAGTGATAGATTTATTTGTTCATATTAATGAATGAAAAACATACTCCATTTACCTTGGCACCCCACAAGACTAGTTGAGAGCATGTGAGATGATGGAAAGGGGGCGGGGCTTCGAGGTGGTGTCAGTTAACATCAGCGAGGACACACCTGCGCAAATCATTTCAGATTCATAAGTCTATTGGCTCATCTGCTGTTTTTATTGGGGAGAGTAAGAGTTGTCTTTTGGCATATTTTTTAATCATAACTCATACTAGGCACTCTAATGTTGAATTGCGGCACTCTTATGGAAAATGTTTAAAGGTTGGCAGGACTGGTAATACAATACAATCAGGGTAAACATAAATGGATATCATGGGAGTGTAAATTTGTGTAGAGGCAATTAAATTGTTATATATCGCACAGGCCTGTAACCAAGGGCCCCTTTATAGCTCATACACATCTTATCACACCTTCAACCATGGAGCCACTTTGACATCACTTTGGTTTGTGTTTTTTTTCCTTTACCTTCTCTAAAACGGAGAACAAGATCTATTGCCAGTTTTAAACCCATTTTGAAAAACCAGTAAGTCAATGGGGGATCCATCCCACATAGCAAAAGAGTGATGGCCCAGTCCCAACCTACACTTAATACTTTCATCTGACCCACATAGCACTGTGAAATGATGGCAATAACCTCATCCGAATCAGGCTGCCAAAACACAGCCACAACTCAATCCTTGATGAAATCATATCTCAGCAGGTTATGGAATAAAACATACAGTTGGCCTACTTTTTGCTCAAAATTGAAAGTTCTTTATAAGCATTGGATAGGCTTGGTTGTATCTGGGCCATTTTTGGAGCAGATTTCAAATGCATTGAGAGTTACAAATATTTTAGGCCCATAATACAATTTCCATTGGCATAACTGGCTCTTTCCTACCTTAACTTCTGAATATTTGTCCAGACAAGTACCACTAAACTGGCTTGTTTTACCATCTGACTGAAATGATGGAAAATATATATTCATAAAATATTTATTCATTAATGAATAACACTAATTGTTGCTGTACATTTTTAGTGTTATCTCACAAGTTATCTGTCTGTTTTTTATAAGAGCACATTTTTAAAGCTCTGACATCTATAAAACGTGTTGCTATACAATAGGTGTCTTAAATACATTGAGTTAAGAAGCTATGTGTCACATTAAGAAGCTACGTGTCATGTTGGAATAATGTTTAAAATAGTTGTTAATGCAAATGCATCACTGCCACTTCAGCTGGAAAGAATAAAAAGTAGATAAATACAAATACCCCAAAAGACAAAATTATAAGTGGACACTTCAAGGGTCTTAATGCTGAATGAATGTGCGGTTAGAGACAAGCCAAAAACTGAAAATAATAATAAGAAGAAAATACTCTAACAACTTGAACTTGAACAGTCTCCCATAATGATAACTCAGCATTTTTATCTATTTTCTCTTTCATATAAATAGAACGTCATCAGATTAAAAAACCCTCTAACATCAAAGGTTTTGACATGCGTCATCCAGAAATCTGCAAGGATTGCTTTATAAAAGATTCATGCAATGCTTATGAATGTGTTATGAAGGCACAAGATAGGTATCCTTCACATAGCCTGAAACTTGAGATCTTTAGCTTAACAGTGAAGAGACTTAGTTGAACAATGACATAAATGTTTTATTTGGTATGAAAAATGAATGCAAATTTCTCAGATTGTATTTCTCAAACAAGATTTCATCACTTTTACTAATCTAACTCAAATAGATTTGCTCTTATTGACAGAACGCAGTAGACACGAGAATGATAATACCGATAAATGACAATACTGAGTTAATATCAAGTGTCATTGTGAGCTGTTCAGTAAATGGAAGTCTCACATGCCCTCTCTTTATGAAGTCTCAGCAGCCTTGGCACAGTGGAGGACAGACTCCCAACCTGAGGGAAAGATATTGTTCCCAGAGGACCAACTGACTCTACCAAAGTGACTCCATACAGGTCTCTGGAGACATCATGCACTGAAATCCTGAAAAAATCCTGTGTGTGTATGTGAGAGAGAGAGAGAGCGAGAGAGACAGAAAGAGAAAGAGAGAGAGTCAGTAAGAAGCCAAGAGAGAAACAGTAGGTGTGAATCTATGACAGGCTGAGAAAGACTATGTGTTTGTGTTATGGTTGTAACACAATGCCACTACCTGCATCTGTTTAGTGGTCTAAATATCTGTATATCTATTTAAACCCAAATGGGGCATGGCCTAAACCACAAGGCCTTTTTTTAATTTATTTACATATGAACCCTACCATAATGGTAGGTAGAAATACAAGCACTGTCAGCATGGGGTGTGAATTCTGGGTCTGACAGTTCCTCAACCTCAGCTACATCACAAAAGTTCATAATAGTTCTTAACAGGACTGTTTTTTTTTTTTTTTCAGTCCCACTCACATAGTTTTTATTCTTGTAAGTACCTGCACTATGATTTTTCTATTGAATTTAGTTGCTTCCACTTCCCAAAATACAAACCCAAAATATATAGTAGCCTAATTTAAACCGCCACAACCCTGCCCAGGCAGTTACTAAGGATGAATAAATAGAAGCTTCCTTCACCTGCTCTCGTCAGGGGTTGCCACAGTAGCTCATTGGTCCGCATATTTGATTTGGCACAGTTTTTACACCAGATGCCCTTCCTGACGCAACCCTTCCCAATTTTACCTGGGCTTGGGACCGGCACTGAGACCGCACTGTTGCACGCAACCCCAGTGGCTGGCGTTAGTCCCCTGGGCAGGAATCGAACACGGGCCGCAGCGGTAAGAGTGCTGTGGCCTAACCACTAGTCCTCCAGGGACCCCCACTAGTCCTCCAGGGACCCCCTAAACATGAATAAATGAATGCTCTAAATGCAGTCTACAGCACACAGTCCCAATGCCTACCCAAGCATATAATATCTGTATTTGTAACTGTTTAAAACACATTATATGTTCAACTCAGAATGATGTATGTATTCAGGTCCATCACTAGTATGCTAGACTCAAGAGATTAAAGCCAAAAGTTCATGTGTGACAGACTGAATCAACCTGTATACTTATGTAAATATGCTTATATGAGAAAGCTTGACAGACAGAAAAAAAAAGAGTGTGTAGGTAAGGAAACACTGTGAGTGAGTATGGACGCATGTGAGAGATGACAGTGTGGGAGTGAGACAGAGGAGGAAGCCACAGAATTGCAGCTGAATTGCAGGACCAAAATGAGAGCTTACTGCCAGGGAAGATCAGTGTGTTATTCTGAAAGGTTGCTAAAGGGTGCTATG
This sequence comes from Pangasius macronema, assembly GCA_037577455.1. Lineage (NCBI taxonomy): Eukaryota > Metazoa > Chordata > Actinopteri > Siluriformes > Pangasiidae > Pangasius > Pangasius macronema. The sequence continues at coordinate 13,747,031 of CM074964.1, read as the reverse complement.
GAGTGAAAAGTCTACCATCTCTTCCAATTTACCATCCAAATTGTTTTATTTTTTCCATTATTCCGATTAGCCTGACGTGTGACTCGTCTCCGCTGACGTGTCGCTCCTCTCTGCTAAACTCGGCACATTAAATGTATTTCTCTCTCAGCAGCTGGAATGTTGGCAGTAATTATTTTTTATAACCATCGCTAAAGAGGATTACTTTGAGTAGGACCTCTCTTGGACTGAACATGTTTTGAACAATAAGTGATAAATGGCTATCATAAACAGAACCATGTTGAAATAGTTCAGCTATTTATCATTTATTGGCTAAGACATGTTCACTTTGAGTTTTAAACTAGAGCTACGATGCTAACATTTATGGTAACAAATTCTTCATATATACATGCCCAAATGTTCTGAAAACTCACATTAATGCATTCTTTATCATTTCTAGAGTAACAAGTTATTCTCAGGGATTTACCTGACTCTTACACCACATAAACTCTGCCAAATAATAAACAGGTTTTAAAAATTAGCTTTTTAACTAAGCAAAACAATCATTGATATGGTGAAGCTTTCTATAAGGTGACATTGATTTGACATTTACGAAAGGAGTCTCCAGAATCAGCACTTTATAATAATCTTTTTTTTTTTTTTTTTTTTTTTTTTACATGAGAGAGTCATCCGAACAGAAGACTGTGGATTTTCAGTAACATCACAGGCTGTATTTTGTTTCTTATTAATATTTTTCTTATTAAAAGACAATCTGATGAGGGACAGAGTGTGTATACCTGCTATAGCATAAGTGATAACAGAAACTAACTTGGCTCGTGGACATTAAATGTAACTATAAATGGATAAGTATGACAAGACATTCATTAATAAATAAAAAACAATAATAATTGTTGGCAAATGATTGTCATATAATAAGAATAAAACAGTTTGGGATGAGCTGTTATGGTAGTAGATTCAGACTTTTGAAACCAACTGTATGGGTGAAACCACACAGGGATTTTTCTACTAAGGAATATTCCTACTTGCTTAGGTGGAAATTCATCAAAGTCCATTAGTACACTATCGGGCCAAACGGATATTTGACTAATTAATTTGTGAGGCAGGCAGGCAGTAAGAATAGGTAATGGCCTTCTACCAATCTACCAAAAAAAAAGAACAGATGAAAAGTGATGAAAATTTGGAAAAAGGGAAGCAATCTTCTATAGTAATGTGTCCACTTTATATTCTTTTGTTTGCCTTGAGTAATTATTATGGTCCTTGAAGAAAACCTGTATTTATAGCAGCCTTGTCTTCTATTGCACCTAGCTTAAACAGCACAGCTTTAATAAAAATAAAAATAAAAAATTCTCCAGGTGGTAATTTTGGCAGTGTTAGCTTTCCCATTTGTTCTTTTCTGTCTCTCCTTTGGATTAAGGTAGGTGATGTCAGCAGATTAATTATTTAAGCCTGTATTTTACTTTTGGGGGTGAAAAATAACCAGTTATTAATGTGGTGAGATGTCACTCGAGGTGAAACCTTGCAAAAAATGGCCAGGATTATGAATGACCAATATGTCTGTGCATTACTGAAAGTAAACATCATGTTCATTTATTGTTCTTACAAGCCAAAGCAGCAGGTGTGCTGGCTTTCAGTGCTAATTCTCTTTTTGATCTGTGAGTTGTTCACAGATGAGGATCAGACATCACTGAATGTAGCGAAAATGAACCAGAATCGTCCCAGCACTTAAAGCAAATGAACTGGGGTTGCATTCATTCAGCTAATCACCTTAGTCATTCACTTGAAAATGTTTCAGGTTGAAGGGCCATTACTGAAGAACTGAATATTCATCACTCACTACTTACTATTTAATTATTTTTGGGATCTTGTACTTTCTTGCAAGCATACTGGCTGTTATTTTAAATAAGTGACGTCCATCCATCAATTCATTCATCCATCCATTTTCTGTATCGCTTAACATGGGGCAGTCGCGGCCTAATGGTCTGAGAGTCGGACTTGTAACCCGAAGGTGAACCTGAAGGTTCGTGGGTTCGAGTCTCGGGTCCTGCAGGGATTGTAGGTGGGGGGAGTGAATGACCAGCGCTCTCTGCCACCCTCANTGTGTGCACTTGGATGGGTTAAACGCAGAGCACAAATTCCAAGTATGGGTCACCACACTTGGCCACAAAGTCACTTCCACTTCCACTTCCATACAGGGTTGCAGGAGAATCTGAAGTCTATCCCAGGGGACATGGGGCAGAGGGCAGGGGATACACTGAATGGGGTTCCAACCCTTCTCAGGACACAATCGTGCACACACTCACAAACCCATTCACACACTCCAGACAATTTATAGATGCCAACTAGCCTACAGTGTATGGCTTTGGACTGGGGAAGGAAACCAGAATACACCCCTGAAGCATGAGGAGAACATGCAAACTGCATGCACACAGAGCAGACATGGGAATCGAACCCCCAATCCCCAAGCCACTGTGCCCCCATATTTACATGCAGACTTTCTAACAATGCACCACAAATTTTATTTTATTATTTTTATTACGGAATGACCTGGATACATGACATCAGTCGAACGCACACTGACACGCTCATTCACACCTAGTGTTTTTGATAGATGGAAGGAAACACACACAGACATGAAGAGGACGTGTGAAACACCAGACTGATAGTAACCTGAGTTCAGAATTAAACCTGGAACAAAACCCGGGGGTTTGTTAGACATTAAAACTACTTGCTGTGCCACCACACCACCCCTCACTCTCCAGAAGTTCTCTCCAAGTTAATTATGGAAGAGTGGGGGTGGTGATGACTGTCCCAGTGTTACTTCCAGCAGGGAAAGAGAGAATGCTAATACTTGATTCATTGAATTATTTGAACTACAGAGCATTCTTCGGAAAATTATGAACTGTAATAACAATTTGGTCAGCACTTTTCACCCACAGTTCAGAGACTTAACAAGCAGCAGTAAGCAAATATAATCAGCTGATGCTGACCCGAAACCACAAAACAAGAGTTTTATTAAAACACAAACCTTTTCTGTAGTGGGGTTAAAATGTCTGGATGCACTTACAAGAACTAGTTCATACATTATGAAAAACTAATGCAGTTTTGTCTAATTTTGTTACAAGAATATTGTTGACACATAGGAGACTGTTATGATTAAAATTGCATAGAATGCACTGGAATGCAATATACAGCATCGAACCTAGTTATGCATCAATACCATTATTTTTCATACTGATACTCATAGAGTATGAAATAAATAACCTGCTTTCTTAGTATCAGGGGTTTCATGAAACATTTTATTTAGCTCAGTTTATGTTGGTTGCTGCCATGTGCTGCTAGCAATGAACTCTTTGTTCTGAGTTTTATATTTGTACCACCCCTTTTTGGGGAAAAAATAGTTTGCATTCATCCAGACTGCTTTGAATCTACACAACCCATTTCTAAAAGCCCACTGGTGCACTGCTAATTAGTGAGCATGTCCAGAAAAAAAAATCTCATGACCCAGAAGTCAATACTTGCTTGGGTCAAAGGTCACGGCTCTTTCTTTATCCTACCTGCCATGTGCCCCCGGGACAAACTCATGCTAGCTATGCTAAGCCAGCCCTAGATTAGATACACTGACCCAAGACTACCATAGAAATCCAGATATACACATACATTGTATCAGTGAACTCATATCTTTAGCAGAAATCCCCTGTTTTAATCCCCTGGAGTTCCAAACTTTACATTGTGGTGTTCCTTTTTACAAACCAACTTTGATTTATATCCAAAGACAGACAGATGCACGTGTATACACACATACACACACACACACAGAGGAGAAGGAAAGCTCTCACACGGGCCAACGAGCATGGAGGCGGCATTGTGAGTCTCACATGACCGGGTGCAGCGTCACTCAGCCTTTGTGGCGCAATAACAGGATCTGTATGCACTGAACTCTGCCGTGTCCAATTGATGTGACAACCCTGCTATCTCCTCCGACACCAAGTTCACATCCAGTAAGAAAGCACTGTGCGGGTATGTTTACATTTGTGTATATTGTGTGGGTACTGAGTTAAAATAAGTACCGCAACGCTCACTTTACTTTAAAAAGTATACTCTCATTCTCTGTCCCTAATTCGTTCTTTTTACCACTCTCTCTTTCTTTCTCTCTCTTTCCCTAACTCTCTCCCTCTCTCCCTCCCTCCATCCCTTGCTGCTTCTCCAATTTTCGAGGCACAGAGTGCAAGAAATTAGCATAAGATGCCCAGGGGATATACACAGAGGTAAATAAACAAGAAAAAGTCGTCATCTGAATATCAAAATAGCGCATTTGCATGGCTGGCGATCATTAGCTAAATGTAATTTTGCTTCTTTTACCCTATGCCATAAGCAAAAATAAATAAATAACTGCACTGATGAGAGTGCAACAACTTTATTGCAAAAAGTTTTCTTTTTTATGCTTACTTTTGGAATTTACCAACAAAAGCCTGTTTATGTACACATGTATAGTATGTCTGCCAATAAGCATTGTTGAGCCGCCACCCCTCTTTGTCTTCTTCTCATTCTGTTTCTCTAGACAGCAGTGCCAATATGGGTGCCCTCCTCCACCATGACCCACCAAAAAAAAAAAAAAAAAAAGGAATGGGAATGGAATCCCAAACATGTCCCAACACCAAAGAAACACCCAGGAGGGGGGACAAAACATAAAGGACGACTTTGTGTCCTTTTGTGTCCAGGCCCTTTCGTTTCCCTCTTGTGATTACTGCAAGCCTGGCCAAATATTTGTCAACCAGACACCGAAAAATGCCAACAAGACGGAACAAAGCTGAAAAGCTTTCTGGACAAGTTGTTTTAGCACTTATTGTCATTCCTTTTTGTCATTATGGGGTTAAAGGTCAGGAGGTCACTTTGCTTCAACCAGCATAGCAAATCACACTTGTGTTTAGAAGAGAATTGCTTTTTTTTTTTTTTTTTTTTTTTTTTAAAAAAGGCAACGATGCAACAGGAAATAAATCCCCCTTATGTATTCCTTTATCATCTCCAATATACTTTGCTGAATGCTTAATAAAGCAAGCAGGTGCCTTTTTAGAATGCAGTCAGGTAGGTGGCGTATCTTAAAGTTTAAGAAAACAAACAGGGTTTTGTTTACAGTGCGCAGCAAACGGGATCAGCTCCTCATTGAAAGCCGCTCGGCATTTGCGCTGATAGCGAGGACAAATTGGGACATGTAATTGTGAGTGTAGCAGCGAGGGAAATGGTGAAAATATAATTACATATTGATAGCTGGCAGATGTGGAGGTACCCGGCAATTTCAGCAGCAGGCGAAATATTCAAAATACTGTAGTCAGCTAATCCTGGGGAAGAAATTTTATCAAGGAAGAATTTTGTACCTGATTCAATGGAATTTAAACACGCATGTGGACATGCACACACTAATGAATGTATACTCATACACCCAGAGAGCTAAATATTGAATATAGAACTAAAATATTGTAGGGATGTAAGCAAATATGGATACATTACTCAGAATGAACAGATACTGTGTTCCTTTTAAAGAATGCTTGCCAGAAAGGTTCACAGGGCATCTGGTTGGGACTAGAGGTAGCATTGGGACTGGGATCCTACGTTTTCCACAACAAGAAGTCATTCAAGGGTTTTACTTTAATGCAGGTGTGAGCGAGTGGTCAGATATAAGTTCATACGACAAAAATTCCCCACATTAATTAACATTAACATTAAAGCATAGTAACTGCCTGGTCAGGATCACAGTGACATGTGTTTAAATTTTGGGAAGTAGAACCAACTAAATTCTTTAGAAAATACTCGTGATGTAGTTGAGGTTGTGGAACTGTCAGAACCAGAATTCGGAGACGTCTGTTAGAAAGGCCATACCCACTTTGGATTTAAATCCAAGTATAGATACAGATCTTTGGAGATCTTTGGACATACAGATAATGGCATTGTTAACTGGCAAAAATATAGCAAATTTGCATGGTCATGGAAATTCTTTACTTTTTTCTTTTTGTTTAAAGTCAATGGGTCAAACTCATGTTCTGAAGAGCCAAACTGCACAGTTTAGAAACCATAGAACCTGCTGGAGGAAGGAAACCTGTGGTCATCCTGGAAAGAAGTCAAAGTCTGACAACTCAGGACATACATATGGTATTTATCTACACAATCATTTCTAAATTGATCACTTTTAATAACATCTGCCCTCACCCAGACAGCCCACCCACCTAGCTACAGACAGCTCAATCCAGTATTAGCAGGATGGGGAGGTGCCTCTACCTGAGTATAGGAGCCTCGGGAGCAAGGGGGTGGGGGTCTGTGTTTGATGGAGTGGCACTGCCATGCTCCCATGCTGAGCGCCAGTCACAACAGCAGTTGTGCTTCAAAGCTGGAGCAATACTTCATCTTTATTGATGGCCTTGGCTCAGCCTTTCAAGATCCATATTGCTGATGTTGCTTTGACGCCTGGATCCAGCAATGCACAGTGCTCTGGAAAATGGAGAAGGCTAAAGAGGGGCAGTGTGGTTTGGTTAAATGCAGTGAGCATTTGGGCTATCCCTTTTCGGCACAAAAGCCCAAGTTTGTGATACCCAAAGGTTTGAAATGAAAAAAATCCACTTTTGGTGCTACAACCTCACATTTTTAACGATATCCTGATTTATAGATGGTGATAAAATGAGACAATATGTCAGACCTCTCCTACTCCCTTCATTAGATCCTGCCCTTTTTAGGGCACAGCAACATCCACTTCACTTTTAAACATATGAAATGCATGTTCTGTCATGTTTAGATTAGTTGACCTTTCCTGTCAAGAAGTTGCAATGCTTGGTCCTGAAATCTCCTTTTAAGGAGCCTTGTAGGTTTCAGACCATGTGACTGCATGATGAAACACCATTTGGCTGTATCTGTGCAGATCACAATGTTTATTCTGATGTTATCGCCAATAATCGTGTAATTTATAAAGAAGATGATGAAGACAATGATGAAGATGATGATGATGTCAGCCTAGTCTATACAATGTCTGAGCCATACTGTTTCTTCCATTACATATTTCTGATATGACATTTTATGCTTTGTGTCATTCTGCATTTTTTTCCCTTCCTTCCTTCTGTTGTCTTTCCAAAGGCTTAGCTACAGAATTGATATATTTCCTTTGGGTAGATTTGGCACAACTGCAACGGGGACTCAAGCCTTGCTAGTGGTTTGCATCATATGGTGTACCCCAGAGGGTCTAGTTTTCAGCATATGGCGGTCTTTGACAAGTCTCAGCCTACACTCTCGAGGGTGTTTTTGATCTGTTTCCAGGACTTTTATTCACAATTGAAAAGATTCTTTGGTATTGCTCTGTGGTGTTTCCTGTGTATGCCATCAACAAGCTCTCCGGGACATTGTCTTTTAGGGCGCATCTAATGGTTGAGTTTGTATTTACGAATCATTTATTCACAATTTTCAACCCCATAGTTGCCTGCATTACTTGGATTTGGCACTCATACTGAGACAAATAAAGCAAATTAAGGATGTTAATGGCTGTTAATGGATGTTAATGCAAATGTTTAAACAGAAACAGCCATAACTACAGGCTAACTTTTAAAATATGATTGCTCACCTGCACTCTCAGCAAAAAAAAGGACCTTTCTTTGTTACCGAAGTGATACCCTTACCTTCTGTAGCTCTAACATGAGTCTTTCATTTGGAAATGTGTATATATATACAATTTAGAAATTTAAGGTACATAGTTGGACCATAATTACATTTCATAGTAAAGCTTTTAAAGTATGTTATATGAAGGTTTTGCATTAAAAGATATTTACCAAGTGTACAAAAGGCGTATTCTAGAGAGCACCACCTCAGCGACAAGAAATGGAACAGTTTAGTGCCCTTTTTGAATGTGAAGTAGGGTGATTGTACAAATTTATAACAGAATATCTGGCAAGGAAAACTACATACAATTCATAGTGATCAGTGTATAGGTTTTATTTTTCTTTCCCTGTCACACTATAAAAGTTGAAGTTGGTTTGGGAAACAAGCATGGCTACTATCATAAATTACAAATCATGACTAAATCCATTCTAAATATATTTTTATTGCTCTTGCAATGTGAAAAGTTCAGACACTGCTCTATGGCATCACGGGTCTTTAAGAATAATTTACAAAAGCAAAATGGAGTTGGGGTCCAATATGAGCTACTTCATGATTTGTCCGAATCCGTATGCAGCAAACATTTGATAGCAGCCCAACACTAAAATGAGTCAGAAGCCAAACTCATCCCCTACCAAGAAAGCTCATACTCATACTGTCAAAAAATAGGCCAGTGTCTATTTATCAAAGCACACGTGCTGCACAACCCAGAGCGGAGATTATACACCTTCCCTCAAGCCTGTTTCACATTAGAGCACTAAGTAGGTGCAGATTTTCTGTTACTCAGCGTTAAGTCTCACAAACGAGGCCAGCGGACACTAAGGTCATGAGCAGGCGGTGGGGATGAGGTGGAGGGAAATTAACAGAAAGTTAAAAAAGAAAAGCAAAAAGCTTCTCCTTCAGCAGGCTATTTAACCTGGAGCACTACACACTTTAAACTCTATAGGTGAAGGGGTTACTCCTGCAGAATTCAGTATAGCACTGGATAGACAACCAAACACTGTTCTCTGTTTGATTCGTCACTGAAATTTTCTCTTGCCCATGCATCTTTATTTGTGATAATTCTCACAAAACTTCTCCTTTGTGAGTAGAGAGAAAAAAAAAACACAAAACGGGTGGTGCGCTGGTTCTGCCGACAATTAATACCAATATCCTGGCAAGCAGCAGTGCAGAAATCGGATCAGCCCACCCAATTTCCAAGGCAGATGAGGTGTGAAGAGGAAATTTATTTGAAACAACAAAATGCATGACCACAGCCAACACAAAATGCTGCACAGGATGTACAGCAAGTGCCTCATTTTCCTCCAATTTAGCCAATAATGACGTCCTCCATCGCCTTGCTCAAAGAGAGTGCATATAATGTGCAAGTTCTTCTAAATATTTGATTGAATTATTTTGTCGATATTTCTTTTATGAAGCAGCTATGTTTAGAGTAAAATTTAAATTTAAAAATAAAACTATTTCGAATTAAGCCTCCATAGTTTGATCTGAAATATAAATAAATAAATAAATATTTTTTTTAATGAATACTAATGAATAGGAAACTATTCATTAAGAATTTAATTGCTAATTTTCTGAATTTCAGCAGAACATTTAAGGTTGATCAGTTTCTCTTCCTTTGAAATTTCTTATACAAAAATTGAGAGTACAGAGATTTAATTCGTCTCATGTCTAGGGTGCAAACTGAGAAATTTAGCTGGTTGTCCTATGATCACACTTGTGCAAATTTATTTTTTACACACATTTTAACTTTACATAGTATTTTTGAACCTTTGTATTTGCAAAGTTTGTATTTTTGTCTAGTTTTCAAAACCTGCTTTTAAAATAATCTATAAACAATAAATGTGTTACTTGAAAGTGGGCACATTGGACTCCTGTTGACTCCAAAGCATTATATTCTGAGTAAAAATAATTTGCATCACTTACCTTAAGGACAGGGTTAAGCTAATCACTAGATTAAACCTACATGAACATTCCAACATGTGTCAGGTCAGTTTTGATATAAACTCTGAGTAAGGTTATGCTGTGAGACTTCCCATGTTGACTTACAGTGCAATGCCATGACAGTTGACTTAGTATACTTCTGATGTGCCAGAGACTCATAATGGAAATTATGACGTCGTCAAACATCAAAACCAGAGAATGTATATGCAAATCTTTCATTGTTAATATTAGATATTTAAAATCACTTTAGTGAAGTGAAGTGACTTTGTGGCCAAGTATGGAGACCCATACTTGGAATTTGTGCTCTGCATTTAACCCATCCAAGTGCACACACACAGTAGTGAACACACACCCGGAGC
>CM074964.1:13703994-13737070 GCA_037577455.1 Pangasius macronema | reverse complement strand
GACCCGAGACTCGAACCCACGACCTTCGGGTTCACCTTCGGGTTACAAGGCCGACTCTCAGACCATTAGGCCACGACTGCCCACGACTGACTTAACAAAACAACATCATAAATATTAAATATCAAACAAAATTTTCTTAAGGGCCAGAAGTAAATATAGCTCTGTCATTGCACTGCTGCCGGAATGCATCAAAACACTATATGTATGGCGGTCTGGGAAAACCCATCAGATGTCGTTGGGACTGACAGACCATACTTCAAATCCTTAAAAATAATATTCTGATCATTTTAAAGGAAATTTTGCAGATCACAATGTTCTGTTCCAAAAGAGGTGTGGCCTTGCTTTTTTGACATAAATCTGCCTTTACAGTTCCTGGCACTCAAATATATTATACAATAGCTACCACATTACTATCCATTTAACAGTACAAACACTGCTGGTGAAATATAAAAACACAGTGAATTAAACATTAATAATGAAATGAAAAGTGTTTTGATTGAGTTAGACAGAAATGTGTCCCATTTCCCCTGCCAGATCCCACAGAGACCCTGTACAAGAAAAGATTCATTTGAATTAAGAGGCTTTTAATAAGAGACATTAGAGGCTTAAAATAATAAAGAAAAATGGAAAAAGAGACAGCAAAATGAAGGCTTGGTTCAGCATGAATAGACTGTGTGTCCTCAGAAGCCCACTGCATTTTTAAAACTGCAAATAATTTCTCACCTTCACAGACACATTTACAGAGAAATAGAAACACGGACATGCACAAACACAGCACTGAAGGTGTATGTGAAGCCTTTCACATAAACAGAGTTAGTCATTGAGTTTCGTATTTGCTCACCTTGGGCCCAAAGAAATATAGGGATTTACGAAACCCAAGAGGGGAGTTCAGGGGTCCTGTCCTAGAATTTCACTGACCATGGCCCCATTTCATTATGGTTTTAATGCACCCTCATCAAATTGCCTTCTTCATTTTCCCTTAGGGAATTCATGTGTCCATCTAAAAGACCTTTATATTACTTTATTAGTGCAAGGGAAGCATTAAAGTGTTATTAGATGAGCCCTTGGAGGGTTGAGACATTAACTTGAGATAACTGTGGACGTTAAGAACGGAACTTGTCCAGAAAATATTGTGTTCTGCTAAATTTCCTTTAAAATGGTCAAAATATTGTTTTTAAGGATTTGAATTCTGGTCTGTCTGTTCCAGTGAAGGAGGTGTGGCCTCTGTGCTTGTCAGTCACAGTGAAAGGGGCATAGCTTCTGTGCCTGTAAGCCACAGTGAAGGAGATGTGGCCTCTGTGCTTCTCAGTTCCAGTGAAGGAGGTGTGGCCTCAGTGCCTGTTAGTCCCAGGGATGGGGGCATGGCCTCTGTGCTTCTCAGTTCCAGTGAAGGAGGTGTGGCCTCAGTGCCTGTCAGTCCCAGGGATAGGGGCATGGCCTCTGTACTTCTCAGTTCCAGTGAAGGAGGTGTGGTCTCAGCGCCTTTCAGTCCCAGTGAAGGAAGTGTGGAATTGGTGCCTGTCAGTTCCAGTGAAAGAGGTGTGACCTTTGTGCCTTTCAATTTCAGTAAAGGAGGCATGGCCTCTATGCCTCAGATTTCCAATGAAAGAGTTGTTGCCTCAGGACCTGTCAGTCCCAGTGAAGGAGGTGTGACCCCTGTGCCTGTCAGTCCCAGTGAAGGAGGTGTGACCCCTGTGCCTGTCAGTTTCAGTGAAGGAGGTGTGATCTCAGTGCCTATTAGTCCCAGTGATGGACACATGGTGTCTGTGCCTCTCAGTGCCAGTGAAGGAAGTGTGGTCTCAGTGCCTGTCAGTTTCCCTTTCGATCCCAGTAAAGGTGGCATCGCACCCAGTGTTCCTGGAGTAGATTCCAGATCCATCACAAACCTGACCAGGATAAAGCAGTTACTAAAGATGAATGAATGAATAAACTATATTTTATTTTCAGTAAGCCAAGATTCCTTTATATGCAATGCTCAGATCTACAGCAACAAAGCCAAAGCTGTAAAGAGGTGTTAAAGGCTGCAGGAATCCCTTAAAATGTTAAAAACCTACTTTGATTCCAAGAGAAACTGATACTAAAGAGTAGCTAGATGTCCTTAAATGTCAGAATAGAGCTGAGAGAGTGAAATGTAATACAATAATGTGGCTTAGTGCTTATCAAAAATCGCAGATGATATGGGCAGTCTATGTTCAGTTTGCCTTAGACATTTTGGGAGTGTTGGCTCAGGGGGGACAACAGCAAGCAAACAAAGATATTGTCAAACTGCTCATATTTCATAACAGCATATGGGGGTGATGGGATATGTGTCATGTGTAGCATCTGGCACTCTGAGCCTACAGCAAGCTTTTAACATACAAATGGCTTTAATAGATGCACAATAAACTGTCCAAGAGTAACAACTGTGAATGCATTATTCTTCATTAGAGCTAATGATTCCTGTGCTTCTGGTCCCTGCACTTGCTTTGCTTGTTTACTGTGTGAAACAGCTATTTGAATTCTGCCTGAAGAATCTTTAACAGTTGACATTAAGTGTCACAGAAACGTCAATGCTGGACAAAATTCATTCATTCATCCATTCTTTCATTCATTCATTCTTTCATTGATCTTCAGGATCCACTTTGTCCTGGTTAGGGTCATGGTGGATCTGGAGCCTATCCCAGGATCACTGAGTGCAAGGAAGGAATACACCAGGGACGGGAAATCAGTCTATCACAGTGTGTCTCCCACACATGTTCACGCTTCATGGCAATTCTGAGAAGCCAGACCACACACTGGCATGTATTTGGGAGATGAGAGGAACCCAGAGGAATCCTACACAGACACAGGGAGAACATGCAGCAAAACTCCACACAGACAGTAACCTGAGCTCAGGATCAAACTGGGGACCCTAGACCTGTGAGGCAGCAAGGATACCCACTGTACCACCATGGACAAAAATAAACATGGTAATATTTGTGTGTAACTTCAGTCTGCACAAGTCTTAGTGATATGTAAAGAAATTCTGTAAAGCAAAACATGTTTTTAAAAATAATACAATAAATCGAAAAAAAAAGTTAGAAAAATCTAGTGTTAAGAAACTAATGCAATTAATTGGAGCAGACACTTTTTGCCTTAATTAACATCTAAGAAAAAAAATTAGCTGTAATGTAAAACACTCAGCTCCCAAAAGCATCCAATACTAATTAATAAGATTAATTAAGTAGAGATTAATTAATTAGATTATCTATTATGCTCCTCTATAATATATAACCAAAATCAAATGTTTATTCACTTATGAGGTCATCTGTCATTCAACCATCATGGGCAGGATTAGCCTTTACGGACTAGTTATTTAAATCTTTATGGACTATTTTGGACTAGTTATATAAGTTAAAAACAGGCCTAACTGGCATGTTTCATTCTGTCCTAGTGGGTGCATCATAAAGTATGAGCTCATACAGCGCATGTCCCAGCCCTTGGTAATGACTTTTATTTCTGCCTTTGATTTTAAAAAAGCCTCCAAAGTGCCTCAGAGCCATGTGACACCACTGAAACATGTAATGACATACTGTTCCAAATAAATTCAGAAAAGATGCTCAACAGGTGTTCATGTTTGTCAGGTTGAGCAGACCTGGGCTGTCACTCAAGTCCATTTAAAAACTGTGAAAAGCTATAAAATAGCACTCGTTTAAACGGTTCTATGTCTTAACAGGCTTGTTCATAAGTCATAGGGTGCATAGACATCCTGTGCCAAAGCATTAGTGTTCCTGTGTGCTCCAGTTTCAGCCAGGAAGTTCAGAGCTTCCCACAGTGTAACGTTACTGCACCCCAGAGGGCGAGGATCAGCGGCTGATTGGCTGCAACACCTGTCCTAGACAGAAAGAAAGACATGGGAGGGGGAGGTAAAGTGAAAGAGGAAGAAATAAAGAGAAAAGAGAGAACTCAAAGGCCCAGCAGGCTTTGGGTGACTGACAGCGGCATCCCGTGCCCACAGCGCCCAACTGGAGTTCCATACAGAGAAGAGGCTATAAGAGGAAAAACCTACTCAACAGTCCACATGCACGCTCACACACACACACACACACACACACACACAGCACACACTGTCTCTCCTTCACAATGCCACAGACAGGCGATCCAATCCACCAGATTTGGAACCACTCAGACCCTTAGAGTCAGCACACAGGTACATACGGACACCAAAACAGATGCAATTTTGATGTCTTACTTTCTTGTTCACGCCTCTCAAACACGCTTCACACACAGATGCAGACATCTTTCATTCACCCATACATACAGAAACACATTCAAGCTCTTAAATCAGCAGATTGTTTCGAGCTATACTCAGTGTTGCCAGCAGTGGGAGGATCAACGCTGATAGCAGAGTCGTGCGATCATGTTCGTAACACTATTTAGAGTTGGAACTGCGCATCAAAGCAACGAGGGAAGAAAAGAAAAGTTGGATTTAATTTTTGCAAGAGTCATATAACAACCTGGGAGGAATTGGGGAGGAAAAAGCTAGGCATGATGCAAACATGAAATAATAAGCCAGTTATGGGTGGGAGCACATCAAACAATTCCCCTCATCAGTGAAGTCAGCAGCACTAATCAGAACTAATTATCACAGAAGCATATATTAAAACAGAATGTGTGTGTTACATAGTTGCATAGAATATGTACCATACCAGCTCACCTGTTATGCTAACAGAGTCTCTTAATAATGTGGCAAAAGGGGTGATGCCCATAACTGAACAGGAACCGAGCCAGTGCCTTCTGCTAAAGGGGATATGGGTCCTAGTTTACCACCTTCAAATACCTTGTACTTACAATCATTTATCCATTTTCAAGTACACTGACCTACTTATATACGTGCACAATTCCTGATTGTAGCCTATTAGCCAGGCACAGTTCCCCCAACACCATCCACCATGTCCATCACTGAAATGGGACCTTAATTCAATTTTATTCAATTTGATTCATATAGCACTTTTAACAATAGACATTGTCACAAAGCATTTACAGAAATTTACAGAAATCCAGGTGTAGATTCAGACTAATCAGTACATCCCTAATCAGCAAGCCAGAGGTGACAAAACTGAGATGCCGTGAGGAAGAACCTTGAGAGGAACCAGACTCAAAAGGGAACCCATCATCTTCTGGGTGATACAGGACAGTAGGATTATAAATCATTGCAACATACAATTGTAGAAGTTATGAGCATATTCTGAATAAGAATACTGGGATGAGCATAGGATAGTCTTTATGATTACAGAAGCAGTTCTAAGATACAAATATCCAGGTAAGATTAACCACTGAACCAAGGGTGAGACTTGGGTAACTGTTTTTGGAATCTTGAGACCACTACAGATCTAATCAGGTATTACCTTGGTGGTGGTTGTGGTACGTTAGCGTGTGTTAAGCTGTTTCAGGCACAGCCAGAACTTGCAGAATCCTGGTTGAGAACCTGTGACTGTGTTTTGTATACTGGTATTCATGAATGTCAGAGATGCTCTCTGGGGGATCCGGGGTAGTTGCATTATTTTCCACTCAGCTCTAATGTTACCAGTAAACACTAACCAGCAAGAGGAACAGTGGCAAAGCTTGAAGAATTGATACATAGGACTCCATTACTGTATATAAAGTAACAAATTGTCCTGTACTATTTTAACATAATGTTCAGTAGTTGTACCCTCAATTAATTTTATTAACAATCCAAATCAGAAGACAAAGTCATGGCCAAAAACATGCAGGTGTCAATCGATCAGGCAAACAGAGCAATGCAGGATAAACAGAATCAAAATCCAGAGTAGGCGCAAATGTCAAACTGGGAATAGCAACAGAGAAAATGAATGTAAAATGGCAAAAAAAATGGCAAAACCTTACAAAGAATAGAGGTGAGGGAACTGGTGAGTTAATTGAGGGTAAACAGGAAACAGGGTCAGTCAGTAATCAAATGAGTGAGAAATCAATATAATGTCCGGAGAGAATGTAAGTGTGGCGTTGCAGTGGATTTTAGATTGGTCGTGGATTTGGTTGTAACAATGCTACTTAGTTACAACAAAATGTGACTTTAATTAATGTGCGTTAATTAATGTGCGTTAATTAAAGTAACCCCCTTTTCTCTTAGTGAAGTATAGGTCATCCACAATGCTTCTCTAGTGCACTGCTTTCTCCACTTCCTTCCAAACATTTCTGGAAGAGTCTTCCATTTCTGGGTCTTCCATGGCTTTTCTTCCCTTGCATTTTCCATTTTAGAGATTGTCTGGTTACATTGGTTGCAGCATATGAAGGGTGTGTACCAATCAGCCCCACTTCCTTTTCCTGATCTGGACCTGATGTTTGCTGTTTGACATAGTTCGCCATGTTTCTGAGCCACAGGTCAGCCTGAAGAGGAACAAAATGTGGCACTACAGATTTGTTACTGCATTTGTGATATACTGAACTGTCCAGTGGCACAAATTCTAATAAAGTGGCCAGTACATGAATAGTAAAAAGGCTAGTTTTTCTAGGATTTTACAGCCAATGCTGTCTTGAAAATGGGCATTAATCCAAATAATATCTAATATATGATGGTCTCTTACATGGAGGTCACTTTGCACTGAGTAACTGACAAATCGTTCATAGTGAGAGATGGTTATAGTCAGTAATAAAAGCCCTTTTTTATTTTATACAGAGAAATATTCTGCTATTCTGACAAAGGATAGGGTCTGAATCAACCAAAACTCCAACATTTACAGTCATTCATTTGCTTTTATTTACAGTAAATAGATGTACAAATGAAGCAGATAATCCAAGCATGCAGCTGAGCTGTTGATGCTCATTGGCTGGTCAATGGTTCTCTGGCAGATTTCAAATCTGAGCTCACAACCTCCTGGTCACTTGAACAGAACCTTATGTGGTGAACTGCCACTAGAGCTTTAATAAGTGTCTTTCTAGTGGCTTATATCATTGTCTGAGTTGCACTCAAAATAAATACCAATCCCCTGTGGATTCTTCTATGCAATAGAAAACCACATTATTATAAATCCACCGAGCGAACAGCCAAGCCCTCTTTGTTGGTGAATTTATGTGCCATTACCAACTTGTCTCAAAAAGTCTCAGCACATTCATCTTTGACATTAATGGCAGACAATTGTCAAACACGAACAGGATGGTGTAACTGCCTTGCAATAGCTTCTAGCAACAGTTCATGGCATTTTCCATGGTGAGACTAATTGTGATATCAAGCAGAGGCTCCCTTTCCATTCAATTAGTGGTCCTCGGAGGGAGACAGCAGGTAATCAGACATAATTAAAGCCCACACTTGGCACCCTAGGTTGGAACATGGGGGACAACAGCACCATGGGTCAATGCCATGGCAGGATTCCTGCTGCTTGAATGTGGATAATGGACACTCCAACCCATTTTGGGGGCGGTCCACAACAAGGTCAATGTCAGGTAGTTGATTGAGTCAAATCGTCAAAGAGAGTGGTGAGAGAGGGGAGCATGTGGCATAATTTTGACACTGATGATGCTAACAACACACTGTTACATTGTTTTGACATGTGGATTATTCGTTCTGAGACATTACAAATTGAAGGATGGGGCTTTAGGGGGTTGAGTGAAATATTCAGTGCTATGCAGACATTCAAGCTGAGCATTGATTTTTACAGTACATCAATTAAAATAGCCAAGCCAGAGCTCACACGTAAGACACTTAAGATCAAACATCTAAACAGATGCAACAGAAAAGCATTAAAACTCAATGCAGGCTTCCTGAACTGTACGATTCTTGCCCCAGTTGTTAACTTCTTGCAGGTACTTTTCTTACAAGCCATTATTAAACCTGACAACATGCATATCGTTGAATTAATGTTTGAAAAACCCAGTTACTGTCAATGTTGGAGCCCCAGGCTATGCTGTGCAATATTCAAATATGTTCTTTAAATCATGGATTTTAGTTAATCTATTTTTTTTTCTTTTAAATCCAGTCGATATTTATTGAAAACACTGCACGCTCAGTGTTTATTAAGCTTGGAGACCTCACAGTAAGTAGGTGCCAGCATGCCTATGTAATAAGCAATGAGTGGTAGTGCATGATGGGAGATCACAGAGAAAGCAGCAAAATGAAGGAACAGAGATTGTAATGAGCTGTGAGCAAGAGAGCCAATGTAAAAGAAACAGTTTCATTCATGTTTTTCAAGGCAGATGATTTTCTCTCCCTCCCTCTTTTTCCGCACAACCTCCTTGCAGTGGGAATCAATGTTGAATCAATGGGTGTCTTGGAAAGCTGTCAGAGGAAAGCAATTTCTCCACATTTCTTAAAAAAAAAGGCGGCGTGCCAAGAATTCCAAGAGACGCCGCCGCTCCGTCCAGGGCGGACACTTTATTGACAGAAGAGGATGTACTGTACAAGGGAAAGCCTTGAGATTAGACAGGCATAAAGAAATGCAAGGGAATGAACTATCACAGCTTTGTCGGTGGTGACGTGAAATGCAAAGAATTCATGAGAAAGTAAAATGTGCAGAAAATCCAATGGGATTCTAATAAGAAATATGATTTAAAAAAATAATAATAAAAAGCAATAAACATAAGCTTTACTCATGATTTTGTATCTGTGCACTCATGCAAAATATTCATTTTGAGACACTAGGGTAGATATTTATAATAAATCTTCTTCTTTCACTGTCATACAGTCTTGCATACAAATATATGCAATGTTGAATGTTTCTGGAAAACATCATTATTTTAAGGTGAACTGTGGTGCTGTAGGTCTCATTTCAACCCATTATATGCAGGAGTTAAACTAGTGGGAATTCAGGTAGTAAATCTGTACATAAACGTAATGTTTATGTGAGCAATAAGCAGACTTCTGGTACTAGGCTATAATTTGGTTAGAATAGTATAATGTTGGTAATGATCATGCTGATGCCATGGAATTTTTATTGAGACATACTTAAAAGTCTAGGCAACTACTAAGCCACTTTGTATATTACTTTTGTTCATAAAAGCAAAATAATTTGCTTTGTTGTACATATAAGGGATACTGAAACGGTAAGGTCTGACCAGTAACTGAAGTTGGATTAACTCCGTAACACAAAACATAAATCAAAAACTTATTTTAATCACACATCCATTGAATCAACACTGAGATAGTAATGTTATTGGCACCCATGAAACAAGCAGGGCTCCTACACCTCCTATAATCTGAGATTATCCCCCTGATAATATAACTCAAATTTTATACAAAATATTACCAATAAGGTTCTTTTAGTTTGTGGACACCTGACCATCACACCCATATGTTGGCCTTCCCAAACCTACTCGTCTGACATCAGTGCCTGTCTTCACTAACACTAATCCCCACAGCCACGTTCCAAAATCTAGTGGAAAACCTTCCTAGGAGAGTGGAGGTGATTATAAAAGCAAAGGGGGACTAAATCTGGACTGGGATGTTCAAAAATCACATATGAGTGTTATGGTCAAACCTTCGTCCATATAATGTATGTGTCTGTATTTCAAGATATGAAAAGTTCTTATTTTGCTGTTGATGAACAGAAAAGTATTCAGGACTTGTGCTTTCTGGTTTCTCTGTTACAAGACAAGCTGTGTTTTGGTCTCGTTAATTATAAGAAAGCTGCTATAACATAAGTGATAACAAGAACTATTTTGTCTCATGGATGTTCCACAACATTAAATATTAAGTTTACATTTTTACAAAACATGACATATCCATCATTAATAGATAAAAAACACTGTAATTGTTGACAAATTGTGGTGGTATAAGAGGAATGAAACACTTCCGGATGTGCCATAATAGGGTGGTAACTGTAAATTGCTTCACATTGGGCACCATCATTGATTACTTCGTTACAAAGTCCATGTATTTATTATATTTCACTGCCTATCCCTCTTCTTCCTGCTACAAACACAACTTAAAAATAGCATTAAACACAACTTCAAAGCAATTATTAAATGTTTGTCAATCCTTATCACTCACTATAAGAACATTCATTTCAATGTATATTTGTATAGTGCTTTTAACAATGGATATAATCACAAATTAGCTTTACAGAATTATATAAATATGTAGTATATAAGTATATATACATAGCCTATTATAAATTATATACTTTGACTACACTTGAAGTCAAAAGTTGCCACTGGTACTTGGCTTATTTTGGTTTTGAGCAACCTTTTGAACATCTGCTATGAAGATGAAGCTAGCATATTCTGCTACAGTAATGTTATCTAAAAGACATTACTGATTGCCACTTGTCTGTGCAGTAATGCACAGATGTGGAGAAAACAATAATTACATATGGATTTAGAAAAAATGGAAACCATTAGGATGTACTGAGTAGACGTAAATGGGTGGCAAGTTGTATGTTTTAGCCCAAACGTTTGATGCTAATCTACCTTAGAAAACGGTCTAATTCAACATGTGCTATCCTTATTAAACCCAGTGACAGTCCTAACACTCTCAAATTGAATTTAATTGCAGTAATTGCATGAGTTTATAATTGAATTTCATTAAGCACTTAGGAAAGTGACCAGCTGGACTTTGCAGTGTACCTTCAGCTGTGCTAATGGGAACATTTCTGCATAAATTTGAGTGGATTAACTTAGACGCCCCATATACTTGAGAAAATTTTCTGTTGTTCTGTATCAGGACACAAAATGTGGACCTCATTATTGGAAATAGATGTACAAATTCCCGCATTTGCAGAATTCATTTAAACACTCGTAATTAGAGCATTCATATGTATATAGAAATATTAGCATACTAATGAAGAAGATGTGAAATGGCAAACAACGATTATTATGGTGCCTAATCACAATAATAACACATCTTGCGAATTCAGCTGAATTTTTTTTTGTCTATATCTCAGTGTTTGTTCTTTTTTTTTCTTGAGTTTCATTATTTTCCCTATATATGACCCAGTTCCTCACAGGGCTTAGAAACATTCAGTTACATCTCATTATGCTTGGTGCAGAGATGAGAGGGACGGGTGGGTGAGTTGTACATTCCAAGTGCTACCACAGGCCCTTAGGAAACTAGTTCAGCTTGGTCTGGAGATCAGTGAGCTGTGACAAGGAGTTCGAATTAAAAAGAACTGCATTAGCTAAACCTTGGAGAGGGTGTTGTGCCATACCATCTCCCCAGATCTGTTGTTCTCTACCACACTGGGCTTTTCAAAGAATTCTCATTACTCTACATCCCTCTGTTCTTTGCAAGCTCATCTCCTAGTTAGCATTTCTGCTTTTTTTGCACTCTTCTCTCCTCTCATTACGTTACCATTGGTAGCATAAATAGGCAGCAATCAGGTCATTTTGGGAAAGTTTGGAAAACTGAACTGGAGAATTGGGAGCACTTTTTTAAAGGGGTTAATTGATTAGTCTTTATACATAAAGACCTGTATTACAACATAACTGGAGATTTGTTATGAGAAAAGGACTTATAATTGCATTATTAGCTGTGACACTTCAAAACCTTGTTATACACAAAACTGAGCATGAATTAATCAATTAAATTTAAATCTTTGTTTTAATTTGTCCATATTAGATCTTTAGGTTCTAGGTAATGTCAAGTAACTGCAGTTTATGGCATTAAAAACAAATAAAAGCTGAATAAGTCAGCCTGTTCCATATTTTAAAGCAGAATTTTAGTTATCACTGATTAGGAACTGAAAAGCGCTAAGACGTTTTTGATCATTCAATCTGTGACCAATATTCAAAGATCAAGATCAATTTATTATGTTCATCTGCATTCATCTGAATTCATCATTTAACCTTACTTTACTTTCTTATACTGTAGCTACAGTAAGGAATAATTCAGCTATACTAAAATATTAAAATCAAATGTTTATTAATCTTGATTTTATTTGTATAATATGATTTAACATTATGATTTGTCCTTTTTCAATTTAGCCACATATTTTAATCCATCCATGAAAAATAATGAATTTTCATTCTCATGGTTTCGACCATTTAGAATTTTGACTATTACAGATTATTAAAGATTTTAATTATTTTTATTGTTCAAAAACAGGAAGATAATTGGTCTTTATTTTGTTCATATTAATATTTATATAGTATAGATATAGGTTATGTATTTATTTACTGTTCCCACTGTGTAATTTCAGTTATTTTTACACAACAAACCTATAGTTATGTAGTAATCCAGGCCTTTATGAATAAAGACTAGTACATAGTGAATAAACCTTTTATATTTCAGCCTCTTGATTAGAGCTTTATGAAACAAATAACAAGACTTTAATTATCTCCTTATACTGTATGTGTTGCTTAAAATAAAGTGTTAACCCATATACTAACATCTATTAATCATGCTAGCAGTTAAGTATTACCATGAGGTAATTGTGTTATTGTAACTATAATAATACTACTACTACTACTACTACTACTACTACTACTAATAATAATAATAACAATAATTAGTAGTAGTAGTATTTGTGCAACGGCTGACAATGAAGGACAACTTGGAAGAATTAACAATTCGAAGCCAGCGCCTCTGATAAGTTGCTTTGAGACAATATGATTAACATTAAACCACTTTATTAGTATCATTTTATAAAAATGATTTTAATGATGATCTCACAGAAGGTTGACCCATTCGAGCAACTGGTAAAGAATTATGACCTTCATATATAATATAAAATTACATGAACTTACATTATGGCCTAAATTGGGCTAAATTTGATTGTTTCCAAACATACACTTTGTAAAGTAAATGAACTTATTAAATACTTGTTCCAACTATTAATTCACATAATGCTTTAATAACTACATAATGATCCAGACAACACTTATCTATTACTGTCATTAATGGATATTCCTTTATGACTCAGTTGGCTGTTAATGTGCAGTAAAAAGATTAGTGCATGTATTCATCCATCATTATGAAAACATTAATTTAGTATTAAATATATGATTATTTGTGGACTTTATAGTAAAGTATTACCAAAACAAATTTTGTTCCATGCCTTTAAAAGACATGAAAATGCTGGCTAGTCTATAATACATGGACGGTAGTGTAATAAGGTAAGCTTTCTGAATTGCCAAGCAATATGACTGACACCTTCTTGTCCTGACTGATTGGATGTTGGTGGTCCACATCATTTGTCTTTTCTCTCGTTTGCTGGCCTGTGGCACCACAGAGACCGGAGTTTCTTCTCTGAGCAGAAATTTTATTGAAGCTGCCGGAAAAAACTTTTCAAACTAACACAAAGAAATGCATCAACTTAAAAATGTCTGACACCACTGGGCTCGCTCCATGCTCGAAGTCTCGTACATCTGTATATCACTGATACACCCCTCTGACAACAACTTCACTATGCAGTCCAGAACCTGATTTCAACTAAATGCTACTCCTTGATTGTGCATTCACTTAGTGACTGGTCTTGTTCAACATTGTATAATATAGCCTACGCTGCCAGTCTAAAGTTTTTGAATACCTGTTTCTCATGTTTCTTAAGCACCACTGGTATCCCAGAGAAAATATAGAGAATGGCAATTACATAAGGAAAATAAATATATAAATTTAGTAGAAAAAGTCTTCCAATAAATACTCACATTTTTGAACTTGTGGCCACTATCAGATCATGATGGATCTCAACTTGCTATAACTGTGCTGTTATAGCAAAATAATGCACACCTTCTGACCAATCAGATTCAAGAATTCAACAGCACATCACAAAGTGTTTTATTTTCCTTATACCACAGCAATTTGGTAACAATCTTAAGGGTTTTTTTTTAATGAATGGCACATCATACTTTTTATCATTTATAGTTAAATTTATTGGAGTGAAATGTCCACAAGTTCCTATTCCTGTTATCACTTACATTATAGCAGCTATAAACAGTTGTTCCTTTACCAGCCTCTTTGTTTCCCTCTCTTGAAGTTAACAAGACAAAAGATGATGGACAAAATAAAAAATAAAAAACTCTTAAAACCCCCGCACTTTGTCATGTTACAGAGAAACCAGAAATCACAAAGTCATCTGCCCTAAATTGTCTCCGATGATGGATAAGTTACTGACTGTTTGTTCTTCTTTGTTAAATAGCAACACTATGAAACACTATAAAACGTAAAAATATATTAATTTATAAAGTTAGCGGAAGGGGTTAAATACGAGGTGTGACATTCAGGTCTTGGAGGGCCTCATTAGCAGAGGAATTTAGTGCTCAACTTGCTCTAACACATTAGTTCAGTTCCCAAAGACCTCAGTAATTAGCCGAGTTAAATCAGGAAACACTCAAAACATTCAGGGGTTAGCAATGTGACCTACATCATTCATTAACAAAACCATTAGCTATTAACCCAAAGACATGAGCTTTGTTTTCTTTTTTTATTGTGTCTCTCATAACCCCTTCATGGAGTAAGAAAATTGGCATGAACTTTTGTGCCATTTAAACAGAAATAAATTTGCACCACAAAGTTGACAACAATCGGCCCGAGGCGTTAAAACCTGCACAGTTGATTGAAGCTAGTGCTAAGGTCTTAATTGAGGGCATATCAAGAGAATATATCAATTAACTGGCAGAAACGCATCAGACAGAGCCTGAGGGACTTATTCGTTGCTTTAAATTGAACTTTTTTTGTTGTTGCTATGGTAAACATTTTTGCTTTTGCAGATCCACACAGGTAACAAGCACAAAGATTTGCCTGTTTGCTCGATGCACACTACTGATTGTGTTATTGGTGATGGAAAAGGCAACTGTGAAACATGGTCAGATTTTGCGCCTCAAGAAACACAGATTTCACAACTGCTGGCGCCTGCAGATTTCATGCATTTGTTATTAGCTGCGCATCCAGATGTAAGCTATCACTGAGTGGCAAATCCACTGTGACGTGGAAAACTGGTACACGTGCTTCTTCAACCTACAAACCGAGAAATGTATTAATGCCGTGCAAATTAATTAGGAGTTAACTCTATATGTTATTTGGTCGGCAAAGATAGTAGCTTGGAAAATTACAGATTTATAACAAACCTAGGGTGTTGTTCTTGATTTTCTGGCTGTTTTATTACATTCAGGATTCAAATGATACTTCTCTGATAACCATCAATGTAATTATATCACTGTAGGACAAATGATTGTTTTAAGAAACCAGTGTAGTTGCAACTAAACTTAGATACACTATGATATTAGAATGCTAATATTTAAGGAATAAATCATGCTGTTATGGATAAATAATGCATGATAGGGTGGTGTGAAGTGGCCTAACACATAAAGCGAGTTACTGTTACAACCCTGAAGTTGCAAATTGTCCAGTAACAGCACCTCCTGAAATGTTTTATTTCCCTTACATCTTATCACTTAGCAGCAATAAACAGTTGTTCCCTCACCAGCCATGGAGATAAACAGCCAAAAGAATGCACCTTCTCATGCCACTGAAGAACACAAAAGCACAAGGTCCTCTGTCCTGAGGACTCTCCCAAAGCACTGAAACTGGAGACTCCTTCCATAAATGATAATGACATCTGTTTATTATTAGCCTTAGATTATGTAGCTCGTCTTCCATTACCCAACTACAACTATATTAACTACAGAAATAAGAACATATTAGAACAAGTGATTTTTTATTTACATAATTCTAATTTTATTTATAATTATAATTTAAAAAATATATATAGCCAACACTTTTATTGGAACCGCTGTCATGGAACATTAATTAACACTTTCTGACCATTCAGAATCAAGTACTCAGCAACACTGTGGTATAAAACAATACAATCCTTATATTAGAGTTTTAATAACACTCTGGCAAAGTGCACTTTCATAAAGTTAGCCCAAAACTGCAAGCCCATAGCCTCCAGCCAAGCTTTGACTGACAGGCTTTGATCACCCTTCTCTGGAAAGCCCACCCCACTTCCAATGACCTTCCCAATTTTCAGCTCATAATGCTAAATTGCAGGCTCTAAACTGGAATGAATTCATAAAATGTGCACACATGCAAAAAGGTCAGTGGCTGAAAATGGGCGATCACGTGGGAGATCATATTTACATCTTCTATTTCTCGAGGAACAGAAGGAAGCGAGACAGAGTGATGAGTGATGCAGGGTAAGAGACAGAAAGACTGATGGCTCCACAGTCAATGGGAGGGCAATGGGTGGGTGCACACTGCACCATGGGACTCATTAAGGCATTCCAAGGCAGGAAAAGAAAAAGATAGAGCCGCTGACAGAGGCTGACCACAAAAGACAGCTGTGTGAAAGGGAGGAATATGAAGTAAACTAACCAGCTCCCACGGCAAAGTATGTGATGGAGCCCGATGATCCGCGTGGACTTCATTTGAGAGTTCAAGGTTGGCGTATGGCTTTGAATAGCAGCCACTTCAAAAGCAAACACATGATTATGGCACGATACAAAGAACTAGGGAAAAAGTTTCCTCGCTTTTCATTCTTGGGAAACTGCAGTTCCGTCGCAAAGGCATGGATAGCACAATGGTTGGCAATTTTTGAGATACTGTACAGTAGAGCCCAATTCAAAATAAGAACTGTTTCTGTTTAATTGGTCATTAACAAGTGACATTCTTTGACTAAAAGCAGTAAGAACACATCAAATTTCTTAATGTGCCTACCAGAAACTACCATATTTTAATATGGTATGAAATGAAATGTGGCTACAATGAAAGCTTGCATCATGTAAAATCCCCTTGCTATTGTACTTTAACTTCAGCACATACAGTAGATGTACACATTAATAGTGCAATGATTTGGCAATGTTGTAGAAGTTGTGAAATTCAAAATTTAATTTAATTTTGGTTTGGTTTTGGGGCTATCTTTATTGATTATTGGGCTGTTTTTTTCACTGGTGTGGCCACCTAGTTTATACATGCAAGCAAAAAAAAAAAAAAAACACCTTACTTGGCTACTAAACCCATCAAGGAGTTACTTGTGCATTTACACATTTAATATTGCTGTATTTTTACGGTTTCAGTTTGGAATTCAGGTTACGATGGTGCATTTTTGGTGCACTCAGAAAGGGCTTTAGTCTTCAACAATGTATATACAGCATTTGTGTTAAAATGCAGATCTAATCAAGTTTGGAAGTCATGTCACACTACAATTAAATAAAATTTTAAATTAACAAATCTCCAGGAATTAGACTGAAGCTAATAACCAGCCAATCCATGAGGAACTGCAACTAACAGTACAGACCTATGTATATTAGGTGTTTGTCAGTAGATAACAAATAAAATAAAATCACACCACCATTTCAGTGTCACTGATGTGCTGAGAATGGATCCCCTAATGATTTTCACCAGAAGGATTTATGCCAGTTTATGTCATTATATAGACTTGTACCTAGGAACTGCTGCTGTAGTCATAAAGACTGTCCAGTGCTCATCCCAGGACTCATTCAGGTTTCTGTAAAGCTGCATTATGACAATGTCTATTGTTAAAAAGTTCAATACAAATACAATTGAATTGAAAGGTCCACCACCTAAATAATACCTGTGGCCCTATAGTGGTCCAGTTCCCTTAATAGATGAGGACTGACACACTGTACAAAGCAACATGTGGGCTATATTCTGTAATTACAGACCTCTATAGTGCTGTAGAGTGGGTCTTTGTAATAAAATGGCCAAAGTGTGCAGCCATAAAGTAGGTGTACCAATGAATAGTTTATGGTGACTGGTGCAGAATATTCATGCGCTTTAACTTCATGATCTTTCACCCTATCTACATCTATTATTGTGGATGTTTTTTAACACTTGTTAAAAGCACCAGTCTTCACACCCAACAGGTGAAATCACACCAATTATAACATCTCAAATATTTTTTTGGGAAAAATTTTGCAAAGCTGTCTCCGGCCGAGGGATGTCATGATTTGGAGGTTAGGTCCTGTGTAGGAACCGAGCTGAAGTAATAACAGTGGTATGAAAAACAGTGCATGACTAGTATGTAAAACAATGTGTGTCTTCACTGTTTAGGAGAAGGGCAGGTCCCAGCTTGGCTTCCCGTACAGCGGAATGCATCAGGTGTCAAGATGCAGGGTTGTTTGCGCATGTGTCCCCTGTTCATTCTTAGCAGCTGACACACATACACAACCACGCACGCACACACGGCCGTCACTCACCATCTGATCCTGACAGATGCATGCAGACATCTGGGTAGTCAGGCATGGTCCACGTCACTAAGTGACAGTGTTGTGTTTGTGTGTGCGTGAGTGTAGACAAGTCTGTACAACATTGACCATAGGGTTAAGAGGTCTCTCTGCATGACATAGCCGCCATTTACTTTTTCACCTTTCAGAACGACCTACTCATGTAGCTTTTAAGAGCTTTTCACATGGCAGGTGACATATTGTTCGCCCCTCCTCCTACCTCCCTCCCTTCGCTTTCTGTATGAAATGTCAGAATTCTCCTGTTTAGCATAGCTGTTTGCAAGGCAGGTGAAAAATAACATGCACCTTTTACAGAGTGGAAACAATATGCTAGGCACAGCTAGCGCTTGTCCCGCATGGATTGAGTGATTATTTCAAACCAGTAGATATGTGCAAATTTGAAAAATACATATCAAATTAAAAATTAAAAGCATATAATTACACACTCAACAGAGATAAGTTACTAGAAAAAGGCCTGCCTTATTTGTCATTCTTAGCTAGCTACCTGGTAATGTAGCTATAGCTTAAATATTAGTTGCTTGACAAAATTAGCCTTTTTGTTTGATGCTTCTATTCGTTAATAAACAAAAATGAAGAATAGCTAGTAGATATTCAATGCTAGCTAGCCAAAATTAGCTAACAAACTCTTTTCAGTTGATGTCTTTATACATTGCTAAGCAAATGCTAAGAACTGCTTATTTAACAGTAGCTAGCCAGAGTTTGCTAACAAACTCACTTTAGTTGATGTCTTTATACTTCACTAAATGAACACAAAAACAATTAGTGTAGTTCAGCATTAATCTATTATTAGAACATGCCTTAAATTATTTGTCATTGCTAGCTAGCTTAAACACTGAATTAGCTAGCTTGAGAAATTAGCCTTTTTTGATGCATCTATCTTTGCTAAGCAAAAATTAAAAACAGCTAGTGCTTGTTCAAGGGTAGCTAGCCCAATTTTGTCTGGGAAACAAGTCCACTGTGGTGCACACGCATTTCTTTTTCACAATATCTGCAATTTAAATTTTTATCATTACCTTGTATGCCCATTATCCACTCCATAATTCCCCTTTATACAGTATACTAAAGAAATGGTCCTGTTCTTCATGGATACACTGTCTGCACTTATACTTTCTCTTTATTTGCCATAGCCTATGAAATAATTGAGTAGATTTTATTTGTTTTACAGTGATTGATTAGATTTAATTCTGATTGTTTGCTTTAAAAAAAAATTCTACATTCTTAATTTGGCATAAAAACCACAACCCTGGCAACCTTGCTATGTCATGACCCAAGATGTGCACAAAATGAATTGTGGGGGTTGAGCTTATTGCCACATATCTTATGCTCCAGCTGCTTCCCACCCAGCTCTCTCTGCTGCCTCCCATGTGAAAAGCCCTTTATAGTGATGCATGAATGTATTTATGTGTGGGAAAAGTGAGACTGACTGAGAAAGACACACAAAATGCCAGCAGGGAAAAACTGCAAAGTGAGGGAAGCAATTTGGCCTACCTGTCGTGTCCCATTTCAGCAGCTGCCAGTGGCTTTAGATCGTGGGGAGGTGACACACTCCTGTCCTATATGAAGCTCTTGGCTACACTTGTCCACCTTTAATAGTCTTCAGGCCGATGTGACAGCGGCCGTGTTTGTCACTGCTTTCAACGTTGTATTCATTTCATGCTTACTTTAGGGCCATTACACTGCATGTGTTAGTCTTAATATGGAGAGCCACAGCTCCTTTCAATGCTAGAAGCATGACTTGCTAATAATTTAAGAGATGTTGGGTGTTGACATTGAGAGACTGGTTGTGTGTGTGCTCAGTAAAGATGGAGAGGGAGAAAATAGTGTTTGTCTTAGCAGTGTCAGTGTAGGAGATACGGAGATAGCTACACACTAAACAACAACATGGGATTTAATTGGTAGATGTTGTCCAGTTGGTGAGTATCTCTCCTTCTCTCTCCTCTCTCTCTCTCTCTCTCTCTCTCTCTCTCTCTCTCTGTGTTTGTCTGTCTGTCTCTACAAACATGCATCCCGACAATACACCACCTTAAGTGCTATAACTGGAGGTTCGCTCCTGTTCATTCCTGTCTTGCCTTCCATAATTACATCAGCTAATGGAGTTTCCCACATCCATGTCAGTTCTCAGCACCTACGAATTTATCTTAATGGTCTCATGACACCCAGAATGGGATCTATACAACCAGTATGGAGCAATTCCCATTTTCAAACAAGAAAACAGAAAAAAAAACAGCCATGTTGTAAACAATTATGTACCCCATGACTGCAGAACAAATTAACTTCCCAGTAGGCTTTCTCTGTCACTTAATAGGCTGTATAAGACTGATGCAAGTGTTACATGTTATCAGAATAAAATGAATAACGAAAACATAAAATGTGCATTGATGAAGAATCAGATTGAAATAAGTAGGTATCATATACACTATATACACTATTATTGATGATTTTGAAATTACAATTTGACAAATATTTCAGTTATATGTGTCGATTATGATTTCTTACAAAAATACAGATTATTAATCAGAAGATTTTCTGAACATTGCGGTTTGTTCAAGCTGTTAGGTTTTCTGGGTATTCTGTGGATATTTAAGGTAATAATTATAAATGTACCTCCAATGTTCCTGCAAGAATGTTGCACAAATGTCAACACTAACGTTTCTATCGTGCTATTAGTTTTTGGTGTAATTGTGGGAGCAATGATCTGATAAAATGTTTTTGGTGAGATGATTTTCATTAACATTTTTGGAAGGAGTCTCCAGTGTCAGCAGAGGTAAAGCCATAACTTTAAGTTTTCTTACACAAGAAAATGTTGACATATTGCTCTTTAATTAATAACAAACATAACTGCTGTGGTATAAGATGAATAAGGCATTTCAAGACATGCTGATATTGGAAATTAGTCACTTTCAGGAGGTAATTTTTTTGTACAACAAAAAGTACAAAGTATTTCCTGAACATTCTAGTAATGTTCTGTTAGCTGGGATGATGTTTTATATACTACATTCACATCTTGGACCCCAAAAAATGTATCAGTCTTCCTGCTGATGCAAGAGAAAATGTCAGCTGAACAAAATGAAAAAGAGCAGTGAAACTCCATACGCTGATAAGAAGCATAGTGGAGGGTATGAAGAATTTAATCAGATCAAACCAATACAACATATATACAAGAATAGTACTTTAAAGGTGTAATATGTTGTAGAAATGTGTCTTGTAGTATCAAGATCAGTTACTAAGTACACTTTAAACCACAAAACCTGAAATGTCCCTTTATTTAGTTCATTTTCTGTACATTTCTTTGAACACTATCAGCATGTAATGTCATATTATCATCATTCTCAAATACATTTTTCAGACCTTTTGAACAGAATTCACTCTCGATTAATCAGTGTGTGGAACATCTGCACATAAAGCCCATATAGTCTCTTATCATTCTGCCTCTCAACTGTAATGAAATTATCCGCTGACTCCTAGCTCCCAAACCAGGAGCTCATTCTTCATCTCAGTCATTTTTTTTTTTAATCCCCACAATAGGAGGCAGGAGACAGGAAGTAGGGAGTCAAATATCAATAGTGAAGCACAGGTGACAAATGAACCCCTAAGGGGGGATGATTTCATGAATTTTTAAACCAGGTGCACTGCCCTAAGCAAAGACAAAGTGTTGCACATCAAAGCTGTTACTCAATACGTTACTCAATAGTTTGTGGTTGCATATCTGCTGAAATCGAGTTACCTTCTGTCTAGTTTTCCGAGAATCATTTGCATACCATACATGAATGGATGCTTATAAACATTGCTATACCACAGCACTGTTGAATTCTCAAATCTAATTGGTCAGAAGGTGTTGATTAGTTTTCGGTAACAGCAGCTCTGACAGTAGTCCCGGGTGTAATTCAAATGATACTTTTATATTAATACGTTTCTTAACATATAACTGTCCTGATTATCAGGAATATCAAAGCTGCATTTTTTGATTACAAGTGATAACAGGAACTAACTTGCCTCACACATTCCACAACATTAAATATAATTATACATGTTTGAAAAGCACAACATGTTCACTAATTAAAAGAAATATTGAATCCTTAACAAATCACTGTGGTATAAGAGGAATAAGCCAGGCCTGGGTGTACTGCTATAGGAAAATTACCACCCAGAGTTGATAATTTTCCTATAACAGCACATTCCATTGTGTTTTATTCCTTACTTTAATTAAGTCTAGTCAGGATGTGACATAGTGCACTGCACTTTTTTACATTTGACCCAAGATGTTTTATGTTCTCTGCTAAAATTCAAATAAGCAGATGTGACAGTAAATTGATTTTACCTGTGAAGGGCAGCAGATGGTCCGAATGATTTGGCTAACTGCTACTTTGTCATGCCACACACATCCAGGTCTCAGCTCGCATGGTTGGCCCATGCTAATGGATGCTGCCTCTACCTAGGCTCAGGGTTATCCATTACCTTCCCATCAACCTCCCATTAATGCCTCAGCATGCCCATGCCTCCACAGCCTCCCAGAGCAGCTCACTGATGCGTTACTACACACACAGACGCACAAAGACACACACCTGGTCCATTACCCAGCACTGTATAAGGGAGATGGTAATCTATGTCTGTCTTCCTGTCTATTCCCTACCCTGTTTTTGCCTGGCATATACTACTTCAAGTCAAGACAGTAAAAACAACAGTGGGGTAGTCACTCTCCTTTATCTCCCGGAGATAGTATAAATACTCCTTTAAGGTGTTCTTGATGGACACTTCTAGTATTCACAAGTTTGGGAATCAAGATCCAAAATCCAGTCAAAATTTTTGCATATGTCAGAGGTCAAAAATGACATAGTGTTGATGGCATGAATCCATGAAACTATGAAAATCTTCAGTAACTGCGTTTTCCTGGTCAGGATCATGGTGAATCCAGAGCCTATCCCTGGAACACCAGGCACAAGGTGGGAATACATCCTGGATGGCACACCTGTCCATCACAGGGCCCCATGCACACATGCACACACACACTCACACACTAAGAGCGATTTAGCATAGCCAATCCACCTACCAGCATGTTTTTGGAGGTTGGAGGAAACCAAAGACCCTGGAGGAAACCCATGCAGACATAACATGAAAACTCCACACAGGCAGTAACCTGAGCTCAGGATCGAACTGGCTACCGTGAAGCTATGAGGCAGCAAGGCTACCCACTATCCACTGGGCCACCCCATGCTAAGTGTAATCACACTGTAATTTTCACAGTGTAAAGAGTCTTTTCTTAGTCATTTAGAAACAAATCAGACAGAATTGTCTGTTCCCGACAGTTAATTCTTGTTTCAACTGCCATTAAGCCTTTACTTTGACTGTATATAAGACTTAAAAGCTGCATGCTAGCTAGCTTTATTTTTTTAATCCTCAGTCATTAGCTAGTGTATGCTGTAACATATTCCACAGCTCCCTAATTAACCGGCACAACTAGCAGCTTTCTGATTGCAAAATCATACTAAGGAAAATGTGAAGTCCAAAATGGCTACCCCAATAACATAACACTGTAAACAGTTCTTCATGTTTATAGATTACTGTAATTCATACTGTCCTAAACCCTGTTTTTGTGTGATATATCTGAAGAACTGGATGTAGTTTGGGGCAGATATTTATAATATCAATTGCATTCCTTGTTAACGTTAGCAAAACTAAGGACACCAAGCAATACAGTCTGTGGTTTGAAAAGTGTCGATTAGTCGATATAGACTCCATTCTTCTACCTTCTAAACACATTTGATTCGACTTATGTGGTCCAAAGTGAAGTTCAGTGCAGGAAGGATGAAGACTGATGGAGAATTGCGTTAAATAAAGTGAAAATATTGAAGAAATTATATTTTTGCCACGTGGAAACCACATTTTTACAAGTAATTGCATTTCTGCTGCCTGCACTAGATAGTTGTATATTATTATTATTATTATTATTATTATTATTATTATTATTTAATTAATTACTTTACATTAGATATTATTATTTTAAGTACTATTATTACTATTAGTATTTAGTATTGGTACTTAAGTACTATTTATTACATATATTATTTATTAATATTATTATTTATTAAAATTGTGTATTATATCACAATTGTTCCACTCCTTTTAATGCACCCTGAACTGCATCCAGCTGCTATTTCTACCGCCGCTGTAATGTAAATTACAACTGAGCCTACCGCTTATGCTTAAGGTGTAATATTTGTTTACTGGGTGCTATGTTGGTATATTAGGAAGACAATTGTGCTATGTTGTCTGTGATGTGTGTATTGAATGTATTGCGTTGTGACCAAACCGCAAGTAAAATTCTTAATATGTGCAAATGTATATGCCAAACAACAATTATTCTTTGCAAAAGAAAGTTAAATGTTTCCTTCTGATCAATATCTGTACATGTTTTGGCAGTTAGACAGTCAATATATCAATATGTCAATATGTCAGTGTATTAATGGCTGCTGAATTCCCACATTATCCATGTTTCTAGACATCAACAGCACTATCTGCCATAATAGTTCCTCTACAGTGGTCCACTGCTGCCTTCGACAAACATCAAATATCTCTATAAGAGGTAATGTGGTTTTCCTCCTAATTAAGTCTGACGTCTAGGGGGGATTGTTAGCTATTTCTTGCTGAAATGTATTCAGGCCTCACGCATCCCACATAAACCACACAAAGCAGGTACCCATAATGCGTCTGGACCCAAGCCATTTTCCCTCGAACACGACTATAAAGAACATGACGCGACAGGTTAATAGAATGGGGGCTTGTGTCGGAGAGGCTATTTTAAAATTTAATAAGACGACGCTGGAATTGGAAGCCCAGGTAGCGATTCTATCCTCTTTCTCTGTACTCCTGCAACCCCCGTCCTGCACCTCCGTGGTGTTATTTAACTGTCTGACCTATGATTCATAAGAGTTTATTACCGAAGACAAGCCAGATGTATCATTAAATCTAATTTCGCATGTACAGGGCTGATAGGGGTCTAGTGGAGGTTAGATTGCAGTTTAAGGCACTTACCTTACAATCGTATTCAATCAATCACAGCAGTGGTATTCAGTCGTTTATTTACGAGATGCTGGTTGATCCAGTATGCTTCAAATGCAGCAGGCCAAACAAAACATAAATAAAACAGGATGCCACCGGAGGTGTGATTGCAGTTTAAGGCACTTATCATTGCCTCTCTTTCTGTCTGTGAGCAAATTGCTCCCCAGAAAAAAAAAAAAATTCTATCCCATCTTTCTATCCCATTATTTCAGTAAAATTCGTACCCCAGTGCCAATCTTTTGCTTAGTGCCAAAGAACAAATGAAATATGAACAAGCAAAACATTATATGGCTCAACTGGCCCAAGCTATTGAGGAGTAAATTACAAATTGAGGTATTCAATCATTTATTCACAAGCACTGAGTTGATCCAGTATGCTTCAAAGGCAACGGGGCTAACACAACAGCCGTAGGCAAGCCATTTTGCTATGGATCCTCGAAATACATTTCCATCCCTCTCTTTTGATTAGACTCCTGCACCAAGAATGCACTTTTACTTTGTGCCCTATTTGCAAAAAGAGTATAAAAATTAAAACTTTTTTTAGTGTTTAACAATGTCCCAGACACACAGAATAGCTCTCAGCTGCCAATCAGGAGCTGCCAATCAAATCATGCAATGTCTACTCTCAAGCCTAGAATTTTCTGCAGCACACCAAGATGAATTATTAGCACACTCACACCTTAACCTTCAGAGGAAAAAGCTAATCCCAAATAAGTCATCGCTTTATGGTTTCCCATTGTTTGTGTTTACACAATAATAATATCCTTATCTGATTTTAGCAGCTACCATTGCAGCGGTCAAACACACAGCATACTATAATATATTGGATTAAATTAATTATCAGGAAGCAATAAACACCATATAGAATAAATTAAACATATGGCATGGATTGGTGCAAAATGGCAACAAAACGTTTTATATTACTTAAATATATTTTCCAGNAATTTTTACATCATGTCCCTCTTCTATGGTGAGTTTATTGTTGGAGCATAATTGCTAAATTTAGACAAAGATCTGATTATTGAGTGATTCACAGATCTAGAATTTTCTCATCACATTACTTATGTGCATCTAGCCATGTTGATCAAATTACTGCAGGTTTTTTTTTTTGCTAATTATTTTCTACATGTACTTGTCATTTTCCCCACTCCTGATTCTTTCGTCACACTACACTGCACATTTTCCTGCTCGTAATACCCTCAAATCAGCTCATCAGCTAATTTACAGGCTATTTACAAAGCTAAAATGGAAGCGTTAGAACAATAAACATTAAAATCTGCAGCGCAGGATTTACACCAGGACCAGGGGGATGGGAAACAGCTCTAGATGGCTCAGACGTGTTAATAATGTACAGTAGCATCTGTAAAAATACACTTCCCTCCCATGGTGCCCTGCTGTGTGAGATCTGAAGTTCAAAATGAGTAGGATGAATAAACGATACTAAACCCAGCTGGCGTTTTCAAAAGGCACTTCATTTTTCAACATGGCCAAGCACGTAGGCTGTGACTAATCTTTCACAGGTTGTTTTTGGGCCCATGTACAAATGAAACATGCTCACATAGTGCAGAGCCGTCCTACGCACACACTCGGGAGAGATATATTTATAACGTACAGTTAGACACTGAACTCTAATCACAGATATCCTTCTACTCATCTGTTGCGGGCCATCGGTGTGATCAAAGCACCTGACATAAAGAAGCAGCTTCACTTTAAGCCTACAGTATAAATGAATGTGGATGAGCATCTTTTAGGAGCACATTAGAGCTAAGGGCGGGGGTGGGAGGGGGGCTGCCAATTAGTACTTACAGACGTGTTACATGACTACCATCCCGCAGCACTAACAGCAAGGGCGGATTAGTAAATCCTCAGCCCCTGGCCAGGAACCATTTCCCCACCCCACTATGCCCTGATTGCCTTGCCCTGCAACCCAATACGATCAAAATAAAATACATACATTACTATATTAGACATCTATTATGAGTATTTGAGTAGTCTTGGTAAAATGCAGAAGGCTGTCTTAGTTTAGACGACTAGCTTCTTTCTTGTTTTTCACCTCACAAACCCATTCACTAAATCATCAAAGTCCAGCTTTTTAACAAACCTACCAGGGCTTCCACATCAACCTTGCCTTTATGGACCTCACTTTGTGCATAGAGGCATTATAATGATGAAATAGATTTGGACCATTTCATTCCAGTGAAGGGAAATCTTAATACAGCATGCAAAGGCATTCTAGGCAATTGTATGCTCACAACATTGTGGCAACAGTTTGAGGAAAGCCCACATATGTGTGTAATGGTCAGATGGTCCACATACCTTTGGCCATATAGTGTATGCATCGAGTGGTGTGTGACAGTATTGGGCCACCTGCCCAGTAGACCTGTCTGGTAATCTGTCCCTGACTCACAGCCAGAGTCATAGCTACAGGACAGGCAAGTCAGACAAAAGCTTGGGGCCACAAATTTTGAGGGGCCACCTTGAAGGCCAACACTAACTGCAGAACTCCCCAAAACCAATGAGTAATGATGGATTGTGAAGTAGTTGTCTGGTTTTCTTTTTAATAAAGATACAAGCAGGCACAAAGTTGGAGAAGAGAAATAGTTTTACTGAAGCTTAATGTACATACAAAGGTGTTGTCTTCAAGGTTCAGTCCTCAACTGCCTACATACCAAAAAGCCCTTTTCCCAAAACATCTTACCTAGGATTTTAACACAAGGTCTGCACAAAGATAAAACTGTCTCCTAGGCCATAGTAAACACATTCCTGTGCACAATATACTGTATGCCCAGTGAGGAGGTTTTCATTAACACATGAGTCTTGAGAAATGCTTAACATGCTCCAGTAAGTCTGAAAATTAAATTCCATACCGTACTGATAATATCAAAAGGTAAGAAAACTAATGAAAAACAATAATTACAACAGAAGAACAAGCTTTTACTTGTAAGATATACAGTACAGCACAGTGAAATTCTTTTCTTCGCATATCCCAGCTTGTTAGGAAGCTGGGGTCAGAGCACAGGGTCAGCCATGATACGGCACGCCTGAAGCAGATAGGGTTAAGAGCCTTGCTCCAGGGCCAAACAGTGGCAGCATGGCAGTGCTCAGGTTTGAGCCCCCTACCTTTTGATCAGTAACTCAGCATTCAATACCCTGCTGGGTTTGAAGACCTCCCTTTGCAAGTGGATCCTTGACTTTCTGACTGGGAGATCTCAGTCTGTCACCATTTCCAGCACCACTACACTGAACACTGTACTCTCCCCAGGGCTATGCACAGTCCACTGCTGTTTCCACTGCTGACTCACAACAAACAGCATCATCAAGTTTGCTGTTGACCCCACAGTGGTGGGCTTCACTGGCAACAACGACGAGTCCACATACAGGAGGAGGTGGAGCAGCTTGTAGACTGGTCCAGAAACAACAATCCATCTCTTAATGTTAATTGAAAAAAAGAGGTGATTGCTGATTTCAGAAACACTCATGGTGATCACTCTCCACTGCACAGCAATGCTGCAACACTGGCTCCAAGTGGCTTGGTGTGCACATTAAAGAGGATCTTACATGAACCCTTAACAACACAAAAAAAAACTAGAAACATCTTCACTTACTGTGTCTTCACTTCACTTCCTCTGCCATTACATCCTCACCATTTTCTACAGGAGGACAATAGAGAGCATCCTGACCAGCTAGTTTGGGAACTGCACTGTCTCAGATCATAAGACCCTCTATCCACCAATGATACCTTCTACCACAAGCATCTGCAAGGTCACCACCATTGTGGATGACCCATCCCATCCTTCTAATGGACATCACTCTCTTGCTGTCTTGCAGAAAGTCCTGGAGCAATAGTGCCACCTCTATTAGACACTGCAGCTGCTTCCTCCTTGAGATTGTCGGAGAACTCAACCCATCATCCACCTTGACTAATCAAGGATCTTAAGACACACCCTCAAATGATCACATACTATTTGACCATCATTGCACACCTGGACTGTATGGACGGTGTTATGCCCTCAGAGAGAATGCTGAAATGGCATGATTTACCCTCATCTAGTTGCTACTAGACACTTTTTTTCCAATCCAGCTGCTACTGGGACTGTTTGCTAGTAAATCACTGCTACTGAGACAGCTTTTCCAGATAACCAACAAATAAACATGTCCAAGTCCAAATAAGCTAAGTCCAACTTATTCTAAATTATGCTATATAACTATATAATACATCCATTAATGTTCTGTTGTCCTGTCTAGTTACCGTGTATGATTTGTTCTGTGTATTAATTGTATTTTTTGCACTTTTTCCTCACGCCTATATATTTGCACTTTATGTAGTCCTGTGCACTGGAGTGCTGTACTGTTATGTGTTGCATCATAGCTCTGAAGCAACTAGATTTCATTCAAATGTATACACATTATGTGGAGGAATGACAATAAGACCTGCTTGACTTGACATGATGGCTGTTTCATTTTATAACATCTTTTCAACTATGGTGCAGAAATGCAGCCTACCTTGTCACATTTATGAGAATGCCACTGCTGTATGCTTGGCAGTCTTCAATAGCCAACAATTCACTGCTACTGGAAGAAAATGACAAAAATAAAAAAAAGCAAAGATGCAAGAACATTAGAGTTTGTGTTAATTTGTATTCAAATACTAATTGGCTATAAATAATATTAACATAGAAATTAATAACTCACAAAAGTCTGTTTGTTTCATTGTTAACTAAATAATAGTTAGCATTATTGATAGTTGTTCTATCAATGACTAAAAATAATGATTTAAAAAATTGAGCTAATGACTTAATTAAGTCATGTTCCAGTTGGTTAATTCAAGAAATTAAGCTCCACTTATGAATTTTGTGAATTAACCACAAGGAACACGTTAAGAGCCCAATTAACATATTAATGAAGGGATTTTTTCATATTTTTCATTGTGAACTTATTTTTTGTCACTGTTGGAATAAACATTATTTATTTAATAGAAAAAAAACAAAACATTAGTAAATATAATTGCCAATTACTATGTTCATATTTTTGTATTATTAAGTATAAATTAAATTGTTAACACTTAGGGTGTATTAATGCTGAGGGTCATGGTTTGTGAATATTAACCATTAATTGTTAAATAGCAGTTTAAAAAAATATATATTTTAGCTTTATTTTGGCTGGATTTCATTTAAGGAAAAATCTAATGCTGCAAATTTCAATTTAAGCAATACTTTTTTTTTCCCATCTTAAATTCTAAGCACAGCACACTGTATGTGTATGTGTGATTAGCACAGACCAAAATTTCAATGTTTTCCTGCCCTGGGAAAAGAAATGCTGTTTATTTAAAACACCCTAAGACAAATTCTGTCAATAAATGTGCAAAACATGAATTTTCATAGAACACTTTAATTAATTATTTAGTCAAAGACAAAATCATTATTTTTTTTATTGTGAAATTATTATGTCAGGGGAAACATAAGTACTGTATAACATTCGATTCAATTTTATTTATATAGTGCTTTTAACAATAAACCTTGACACAAAGCAGCTTTACAGAAACCTGGATATAAAATTTTAATTTATCTTTTTAATAAGAGGCTCCTGAGTTGCTGAGTCATATTGACAATCCAATAATAGTAATGGTGTCACGACACAGTCTCCACAGTCCAGGTCTTGACCACCCTTTCAACATTTTGAATATTATATACCGTCTCGTCTAATATTAAAATGAAAGCAGTCTTGACTACTAAATGACAGACAGGAGCTGGCAGCCAATCAGGAGAGAAAAAGAGAGTAAAAGTGTAAACAAAGCAAACAGGTGTGAGAAAGTGAAAGTCGTGCTATAAGAGGAAAAGGGATTTAGGACTGATAGAGTTAATGTTTTTTCTTGCCAAACGGGAAAAACATTTACATTTGCTATTGGTTGGGGGTGGCACGTTAGCACAGTGGGTAGCATTGCCACCTCACAGCTTCAGGGTCCTTGGGTTACAGTCTGTGCAGAGTTTTGAATGTTCTCACTGTGCCTACTTTGAGTGGATTTTCTTCAGTTTCTATAGTTTCCTCCCACTGTCCAAAGCCATGCAGGTAGGCAGACTGGTTATGCTATAAATTGCCCCTAGGTGTGAATCATGGTGTGAATGTGTGTGTGCATGGTGCCCTGCGATGGACTGGCGTCCCATCTGGGGTGCCTTCTTTCTCCCATTGTTATTGAGATTGCTTCCAGATCCACCACAACTCAGATCAGTAATGCAGTTACTGAAGATGAATAAAATACATCAATAATCATTTGAAAGCCAGTGAATGACAGTCATCTGGTTCATCCTCATTGTGAAATTTGTACACTTACCCAGTTATGAATTTTTTTAGCTCGAGACCTAATGACAGCTAACAGTATGTTTTATGCATTTCTCTGTATTTTTCTATTTCAAATCCAGTTACTGTATATCAAACCAGAGTGAATCATCCAGGCCTTCTGTGAAGCTTATATTTACTGCACTCTATTTTGGCTAGCATGCTAACACTATCTGGCTCCTGCCTAACATGGTTAGTGGGCTAGCTTGTGACTCCATTTCTGATGCAAATGCAGAGCAGCGTGC
Source organism: Pangasius macronema (assembly GCA_037577455.1). NCBI lineage: Eukaryota > Metazoa > Chordata > Actinopteri > Siluriformes > Pangasiidae > Pangasius > Pangasius macronema. Next base: position 13,705,323 of record CM074964.1, on the reverse strand, counting down.
TGTGAGATTACAACAGAGCAAATGACAAGTTTTTATTTCATCTGGTATTCCCCGATATGCAAAATGAAGTTGTTGTTTTTTTCTTTTTAAATTGTCATGGTGCTTCTTTCATACTAAAGAAAGAGCAGAGTTGTGAATACTCCAGCCACATCCTAGCATACTAAATAGTCTTTCAGTACACCATTGGTTTTTAGGCATACTACTTGAATTCTCACAGCCAAGAATTACTTCTGTAGTTGTGAGATTAATCCATGCAGCAGAGAAAGAAGCCCGCTTTATAAAATATTCTTCTGTAAGTAGCTCGTAGTAGGGTTTTGCTACCAGAGAGAGCAAAATATTACCACAAGTAGCTTTAAGCTCTAGATTATGTGTCATTCACATTTTTTTAGAGATATTTTTCAGAGAGAAGAATTTGTGGCTATGTGTTACCAGAATAGACATCTAAACACTCAAATTGCACATGGATGGAAAAGCCTAAATTACTCGGATAGTAAAAGTACTTGGATAGTAAAAAATCCATAAGAAATCTAAGCATTCTGTTATATTTGTCTCTTTTTAAGACCATTAGTGTTAGAGTTCTAGTTTTGTATATGCGTTAGGCAGTCACATATCTGTAAGAATTCAAGAACTGGCTTTAGTTATTTCAATAAAATAATTCCAATTATTTGTAATAATTCCAGTGCCATGGATATGTTGCCTTGGTAGACTGTCTCATTTAGTACAACTGTCTACTGAGGATAAGTCTTCATAGAAGAGTGCTACCAAAAAGCCATCTTTCGAGGCTGCAGTCTAGATTTTGGGAGGCAGATATTGTCATACATTCCTCAAGTTTACTTTGTGTTTTCCTCAGCTCCTATTCCACCTCCTCGCAGTATGTGTCTGGTGTTTCAGCTGTCGCTTGTTGTTTCATCAGATGAGCCTATGTGTGTGTGTGTGTGTGTGTGTGTGTGTGTGTGTGTGTGTGTGTGTGTGTGTGTGTGTTTTGCATGTGTTACTGCAGCATCTCTAAGCCTCGATTTTTTTTGTTTCCTTGTTTCATCATAGTTCCTGCATTTGACTTTAGGTTCACTATAGATTTCCTGTTAAATCTGACTGGTAGCACGGCCTTTCTGACCGGTTAGGGATTGTGATGAGATTGGCACATGCATTCAGCCACCTCTGCTTTCATGTGTAGGTCTAATCAAAATGTTCTTCTAAGACATAACCAATTGTGTCTGAAAAAGGCTGATGTGGCTGCTGGTTTTCATTCAACAATTAACCTATACCAAGTAGAACAATTCAGAGCTAGAGGTAGCAGAGCTGAAGATGTTGAGGTTCTCTTTGGGAGTG
>CM074964.1:13691809-13703894 GCA_037577455.1 Pangasius macronema | reverse complement strand
TGATGATTCGCTGTGGCGACCCCTGAAGGGAAAAGCCGAAAGAAGAAGAAGAAGTAGAACAATTAACCTATACCAATCTATACACAATACCAATATTGAGAAAGGCATATTCAAAGCCATTTTTAGTATAAATATGTACAAAAATAAAAGATTATATGCATCAAAGTTTGTCTACAAATAGTAAAAGTGGAAATCCACCAACTGATTACAGTTACCTTTACTAATGATTGCTTACCCATCATTTATCAGTCTTGATGACATTCCAGCTATTCTTTCGGAAAGTGAAGCCAGAACATTGTCAAAGACTTGTTTTCCCAAAAGTGGCAGGAACACTGGCTCTGGAATGGGGGAGGCACCAAGTTCTTTTATCCAACTTTTCTGATGTTTGGCACTCTAAACAAGTGCACACATCTTGGATTTTCAGAAATTAATATTCACATGTATTTGCATCATATTGTAAAATAAATCAAATCAAATGTATGTTTACTAACTCTAACCCCAGTGTGTGTATATAAATGGATATTATTAGAATGATGGCATACTGATAAACCAGATGCGCTCGACACCCATTATTGAAATGGTTGAGTGATAAGAACATAAAAATTGTGGGGCAATGTGGGGTCCCATTTACAAGGATCAATTCTAAATCAATTACAGATTAGACACTTTGAAATTGGTTTGACCATTTGCCCAAAGCTGTTAGCCCTTTTGGAATGACTGATCTAGCTGATTCGCACAATGAATTTTCAGATAGCGAGCCCCATTCATCTGCTGCTTCACTCTTTGGCTGTGACAGGTTCATCCCAAAAACTGACCCCAGAAAGCTGGTGATTGACAAATAAGTCGACTTGTAAACACGGTGTAGCATTAGGCAGAGGCAATTTACAATTCATTTCACACCTTGCTTTTTTCTCCTCTTTTACACACCCTCAGGATTCCAATCATTAATTAAGGATTCTGTTAAGCAGCTTGCTTGTGGACTGCATCAACACACAAACAATGCACGAGTGGGAACAAGGAGCAGAACATTAGAGATGGTGAAGATCAAAGATAATCAGGTAAAACTAGAAGATCAGGAGACCAACATTCTGGGTTGCAAAGGAATGGAAAAAATGAAACAGTGATTTCATGGAAGATAACATGATTCGCTGTGTCAAGTTGAGATTTGGAAATTCAAAAAGATACAGTAGTTCATGTACCACCTTTTGATGTCTTAACAGAAAAAAAAAATCATTTATCCTCATGTTTTGTGAGCAAAGCAGAACATTCTGCCAGGAGACTCGGTCTCATGGTTGAAGCAAGATATAAAAGGTAATGGAATAATTGCAATAACACTGAGAGTAACATGCCTGGCAGTGTTGATATGAAGGGAGTAGAACAGAAATACTTCTTTCTGTTGCCTTAGGACATCTGGCCTCCTTCATGCTTGAGTGCTTTTAAGGTAAATTGGTAGAAGAAGTGAAGAAGAAGGTTAGACAGGAAGGGTTTCTAATCTGACCTGCTGGACAGGTGTTTCAGCCTCTGTAGTGTAAGTCCACAGACCTCCAGTCAGTTCCAAAGATCCGTCAAGCACTATTCATCACATCCTTTCTGCTGCTGTCTTTTTTGTTAAGGTTTCTTGGCAATCAGAGTTAATAGAAGGAACCAGAACACAGGTAGGCACTGTCAACATAGGCAAATACATTTCAAAGCAAAAAATGTTATGTAGACCTGCCAGATTATTAGCTATATCTACCCTCACATACAGAGATAAGCTTTATTAAATAACCTACAATAAGGATGCCCTTTGTAAGGGAAGATTTAATGAATCTGCTCAATGAGCTCAATTAATGAATATGCACAATTTGTCAGCCCAGTTTATATTGTCCATCAAATGGAAGAGACCACCATGGGACAACCAGTAACCAATGTTATTTGGTTGGAGGTTCATTATCAGCACAGCAGTGACACAGACTACCAGGTAGTTCTACACTGAATAGCCAACACCTGACCAACACCTATTGAAGATTTAGTCCCCCTTTGCTGTTATAACAACCAACTCTCTTCTATTTGAGATGCAGTCAGCATTCCAGTTCATCCCCAAGGCGTTCGATGTCGTTGTGGTCAGGGCTGTGTGCAGGACATTCGAGTTCTTCCATGGCAACCTTGGCACACCATGTCTTCATGGATCCTACTTTGTGACCCGGCATTGTCATGCAGGAACATGTTTGGGCCTCTTAGTTCCAGAGAAGGGAAATTATAATGCTACAGCATACAAAGACATTCTATACAATTGTGTGCGTCCAATGTTGTGGCAGTAGTTTGAGGAAGACTCACATATGGGTGTGATGGAAAAATTCCTAACCCAGCTACGTCTCAGTACCAATACAAAAGACCTGAAAGTAGCCCAAAAAACGTGGGCACTGGAAAAAGGAGATACACTTTTCTTCATTTGTCTCAAAGTGGGAATCTGTCATGGATTCTCAGAGGCGACAGATGCAAGTGCAGACTTTTATTGTGCAGGGTGTAAAAATAACAACTAAAACAGTGAAAATTTACAAAACATACAGACTATAGGCAAGAATATGGAACAAAGTCACAAAAGACACATCAGCAGAAGCATGACAGTGACGTACACAGAAACCAGATCTTAAACAGTGGTACAAATCAGAGTGAAAGGGCAAACAGTGTGTGATTAGTGCCATGTGAAATGCTGGGGCTGTTGGTAAGTGTAGTTTAGTGTCTTTTAGTACTAACCTGTCAGAAACAAGGTCACTGTGGTAGAGGCACATCTCTCATGCATTATCCACTCCTTTCCTTCTCCCAATTTTTGTGATATTTCCTATAATAGAAATGGTTCTGTACACAGACACACTGTCGGCACTTACCCTTTGGAAATGTATTATATTTCACTCTGATTATTTGCTATAAAACATGATGTTGGTGGCCGCAGAGCAACCCTGTTATTAACTGTCCTGTCTGCTGCTCCTCTTCCACTGAAAATCTGGAAGAGAGAAAGTATGGGGCAGCATGATTTTTCCTCAGTGGGCCTTTATTCATGCTTGTTGCAGTTTTCATTTTTGACCAGTAGTTACCACTACTAAGAATTACAACAGGAACGCATACACAGCACCAAGCAGATGAGTAAAAGTACCCAGACTAGGAAGACAACAGAATACCATGCAGGTGAGCATAAGATTTGTGGCCAAGGCAGTATTAAATCAGACAGAAAAACAGGAAGCAAGCATACCATATCCTGCAGTACAAATTAATACTAATATAATCCAAGTTGATAATGCATCATGTGCATTGTCATATAAGATTTCTGTAAATGCCATATTTGCAGTTTTGTCCAATTTTTGAGTCAAAATATTTTTTTCCTTTAAGTGAGACTATCTTTTTAACACCGGAGATCAATAAAGGTATTTGCAGGCTGCATCCGGACCACCGGTTGTTGGAACAGCCAAGTCTAGCTGACCTTAGGTGGTCGTTTTTGACAAAGCGCAGGAGGGAGCAGCACCTTTTGAAACAACACACATTTTTAAAGATTTTCCTAACAGCACGTGTTCAATACGAGGTTCTGGCTGACCTTTTCGAATAACCTGGCCGCTTCACACTCCAAACACACTCGGCCGTATGAAAGAGCTGGCTGTAGCCAAACAGAATGAAAGGCTACAGCATCAGCATGCAGAGCAGGAGGGGGAGCAGTATTTGTGTGTGTGTGTGTGTGTGTGTGTGTGTGTGTGTGTGTGTGTGTGTGTGTGTGTGTGTGTGTGTATGAAGTACGAGAGTGGGCGAAAGGACTGTGTGTTCCTGAGAGCACAGAGCTAGGCTTAAATGTGTCTGAGAAAGTGAAAGACAATGAGGAGAGAACTGTGTGAGTGTGTGTTACTGCGTCATGCCGGGGATCAAACAGAATGCCTGCAGACACAATCAACACCGACTGACACTCGCTTCATCACTGACAGACTCACTGAGTCTCATCCTGTGCTGTTAGCAGAAATCCATTACAGCCTTCTAAGTAAAAAACGGCAGGGTATCTAATATAGTACTTGTTCTTCATATAGTCTTCTCTGTCTCACTTTCTCCACTCTTCAGATTAAAGGTTAACATTTGCTCTTCAATTTATCTGAATTGAAGTGGCTCCATCTCACTCACTAATGCTATTGCATTAGTTTAGAGAGATGGCTATGAGATGGCAAAGTTATATAGTGAGGCAGGAATGCCCCTCTTAAAGCTATGGTTTGATATCAAATTTACACCAGAAGTAAAAATCCATCCTGAGCAACTTCAATATTAATCTTTATAATAATGTGTGATCTTTACAGGAGTCCTGTATTTATTTTGGACTGAAATTCTACCTAAGGAGAGCAATGCAGCAGCTGTTTAGTCCTTTAGTCTGTCCAAGCTTTCTCACCTCTTCATCTTTACACTCTGCACAAACAGACCAGGTTCCAAAGCTTCAGATTTATACTAATACCGCCATCAACGCCATCGCTTTTGTCATCTCACAGATTGCTAACTGACCAAGCCGAGTCTCTGCTGTAACTCAGTGCAGCTGCCTCATACAGTAGATGCATTGCATTCTTGAGTCCAATATCTGCTGTCTCCACTGTTCCTACATTGGATTTCTCATTAATGTCAAACTTAGGCCCAGTGTGAAACTGTTTTATCATCTGCACAACTTTCAGATTTCTGGTAAAATGCTGTATTTAAAATGTTAAAAGTTAGGACCAAGTGGATGGAATAACACACTTTCTCAAATAATGCTACCGCAACAAGATTTTTTTTTTAATTCTTAAAGCTCAGTGGTTCTCTCAAGTGTGGTCCCGGGACCTCCAACAGTCCGTAAAGCACAGCTAAGGGCTTTGTGATTATAATGGTGGTAATTCCAATTCAGCACTGTCAAAGTTATTATATTAATACAGTTCTTACAGTTATTAGCCTTCCTGACTGGTCATATGAAGAGAAGAATTTCATCTAAACCTCAATAACTCAAAAAGATGTAGGTGTATAAATAATCACAACTCTGACCTAATGTCTTAAGTCAGTGGAGAGTTCAGGAATAAATAGATCCATAGCTCCAGTAAATATTATTGTACATATTTAAATAATGAGCCTAATAATTGAAATGTTGGAACCATATATGTCTTAGCTGCTCGATTACATTTGGGGTAAATGGAATATTGTGTAAATCAGATTTTCCTCCAAACCATAGGTATCATATCTGTGTAATCTCGGATATGAAAAGCAATCTGAATGTTTGGAAATGAAATGCTGCCCAGACATTGCACACTTCCACATCTCATTTTTACCTTAATCATGTAATAATTTGACCGAAATCAACCAGAAGACTATTATGCCACTTTGAATTAAGGCACAAATCATAATAGGAAATGCCGGCACGTCATCATCAGAGTTAATTTTGCTAAACCATGATTTACAGTCTCATTGAGAAACATCATCAGCTTGGAAGCATTCTCCATAAATATGTAAATCAAGTCAGTTGAATATGCGAGGAAACTCAATATGCAGGAAAGCAACACAGCAGTCACCTACAAGAGCGAGCGCTCAGTCAGTGACAGTCATTAGTCAGGAATAAACCAGCGTTCTTATGATGAAGAGCCTTATAAATAATTAGCTTTCTGGTTCTGTTATGCATCATGGCAAGATGGCAAAATCTGAAAATTTCATGGCCTTTTTATGATGAATGAGTCTCGCTTTTTTCCCCTCCTCTTGCTCCATCACATTTGCTGACGAAGCTGACACTGATGGTTTACCTATTGCATCTACATCTTGTTGCTTATGCGTATTTCATATAACAGGCGTTCCAATCAATGCAAAATAAATTCAGTTAGATAATTATTCTATTACCTGCCATTGGTGGATTGGTCATAACTAATACATCTGTCATTTCTCAAAATGAAAGAGTGTGGGGGAAAAAAAGATCAGTGATGATTCATACTCATTCAAAATTTTCTATTTCTACGTCCTATACAGGTTGATTTTTTTATATATATCTTGTATTTTACTTGACACATCTCCTTTGTTGACATCATCTTTTCCCATGCATCCAGTTTTCCCAAAATGGCTTTGGAGGAGAAACTAAAAGTAGCTGACCTAAGCACACATTGCCCAAATAAAATACAAAGTACACAAAAGGACCATTAGTTAGTGTTTGAATGAAAGGGTTACATCATTTCTTTTTACCATGTTTAATATTTGGAGGAAACGTGGCACAAACCCAGTTGGGCATTAGAGACTTAAAGCCCTTAAAAAATTAGAAATCAAATATACAGCTGTCTGCCTTTAAGTGTGTGTGTAATAGTTTTTCCCACATTATTCTCACTATCCCATCAGTGAAACATTGTGATATAATGCATTGCTCAACCATAATACATTCATTGCTAGGGTATTGATAGATATTACATTTTAGCCTTCCCATCTAATATCACAACCAGTAAAAATATCTGGTCAGTGGTGGTCCTTTCCACTGATGGACACGTGGTAAGGGGAAGACAGTTTATTATTTACCATTTAAATGGAGTTATACAATAAAAGAAAGCCCATGTCTGAAGCTAAATTTTCTAGTCAACTTCCTATATATTCCTATCTCTCTTTTTTCCACTAATGACGAAGTTTCTGCACCCATCACCTTCCTGTGTCCTCCCTACTATTCAGCTAATGTGCAAGACCGTTCAGTGGTCCTGGCTATCTAGCATGAAGCAGAAACCAGCCAGAAGTTCAGCCCGAGTTCTCAGAGTTCTCCTAACTTCTTACAGTTCCACAGTTAGTCTCCTTGTCATTTCGCTGAAAGCGTGGCATGCACTCGCAAACAGTTTGTTGAAAATAACATCTGAATATACCTTTTAGATGCCTAATTGTATGTTTAGCTGTACTTTTTACATCATAAAATAACACGTGTTGACTAAACTATGACATTTTTTACAAGTTTCAATCAGTAACACGTACATGCACATCTATTGTAGATTTCTAGGATTAAACAATCCATATATTACATTTCATTAGTTCACTTCAGTGAAGAAAAGCCAATAAAGAAAACTTCACCAGTTGACCAAAAATTTGTTCTTCTTCTCCCCATGTCATGAAATTCAGAATCAAGTTAAGGAACATGATCTTCATCCAAATGCAATTCTGCTAATAATCCACAATTCTCATGTTTGGTACTAACATTATAAGTAATGAAAAGGGCAGTGATAGCTCGTGGTTAAGGTCAGGCTCAGATTAAGTTCCTATGAATCCCCTGGGCATCAGTGCCTTCACTGTTTTGGAGGCAGCAAGGCAATTAATCGTTTGTAAGTGAATGTGCCTTGTCCAAATGCCCATGGCCATGATTTGGTCCTTTGCAGTAATAATGGGAATTCTGCCTCTTTACAGTGACTCAGATCATTTGGTTCAGCTCACCAGGAAGAGTCAACTCTTTAACTCCGAAATGTCATTATTCTTTCCTAAAATGTCAGTCTTTTCCTATACTGAGAAATTGTTTGATGAAATCTTATGCTAAATTCTAATTAACAAAATATTCATTTGCATCGCATTTAATAAAATCTATTTATACCACAGCAGTGTTGAATTTTGGAATCTGATTGGTCACACGGTGTTGATTAATTTTCTATAATAGCAACTTTGACAATAGTTCAGACTATAATTTAAATGTTAGGTTTATATTCATGCTCACGTTCTAATACGATATAATTTCTACAGTAACAACTGCTTCATAGGAACTTTTACAATAGACATTCTAATCTAAGCCTAATATTAAACAGATAAACTAATGTGACTAACAAATATTTAACAAAAAAAAAAAAATTTATAGTCATTGATGTGGTGAAGCTTTCTGTAGGGAGATATTTATTTAACATTTATGGGAGGAGCCTTGGCTGTATGCACTTTGTAAAGGTCAGTAAGGTTTCCTCAGTAGGAAAGTCTTCAGGATGTCTTGGTAACATTTTGTTTTTACAAAAAAAATTCCATATATTAATGTAAAAAAAAAATAGGAAATATGGAAATATAGAGAAAATATGAAGGAATGACAGTTTATAGCTGCTATAACATAAGTTTAACTAACTTACTTTGCAGATGTTCTACAATATTAAGTATAACTATAAACAGTTAAAAAGCAAGACATGTTGGTCATTAATAAATTAACAAAATTGTATTCATTGGGAAATTGCTAGAGGAAGAGATAAAAAAAAACACTTAAAGGAAAATAATCCACTTTAGGGTAGTAAGAGTAACTCCACTTTGTGTCAGGCTGCATCACATCACCCTGTCTTTGATTATTTTCCTACAACAGCACAGCCTATCATGTTTTATTCCTTATTCAAATAACTGGTAAATCACAAAGGCACTACAGATTTGCACTGACACATACAGTAAGCATCCCTGCATTGTTATTGTGCCTGCTGTGTCTGAGCTTCATTAAGAAGATTCATTTCCATTTATCCTGAAAATTGATCGCCTACTCAAATATACTTGACTACATGCAGTACATACTCAAACAGCAGCAGCACACTAGACCCTCACTGACATGCTGCCTCATACACACAGGCTCAAACAGATGTTGAAATGTGGTTTCCATGGAAGCATTTTGATTAAAAAAAAAGCCTCATACTTTATATGTGAGTCTGCTCTCCACGTTCACCAAAAAGAGGTGGCTCAAGAAGTGAACTCATTTGTGAACACATGGGTACTTTTAAGAGCCTCGATGAATAGCCACTTGCACCATATGGGGTTCCCATAATGCAGTGCCTGTAGCGATTTTGGAAAGGTCCTGAGGCTGATGATCATCAAGCTGAGCCTGGATACCCTTCTGGTCCTGTATAATGTACGTAATAGAGACAGATCAATCATAGTCAACAGTCAATCAGTGAAGATATCAGGATAGGATATGACTTTATACTGGATAAAAATACTATTATATATAAGTGGTCAGGAAATTAGCAAGAATTAAACAAATAGATAAAGGAAGATAGTATGGGAGCTTTTCCCTTTGATTTCTTTAAATGTTTAAGCCTTGTGGCCCTTGATTGGCTGCATCGGGTGTGGCAGATAACCAAATAAAGACTAATCTTTTAAGAAAAAAAAAAAAAAAAAAAAAAACATCCCAGAAAATATTTTGGGAAAATTTCACCCAGACATGTGTTAGTTTGAATTTTACATCAAACAGTTGAATCATTATCATGATTTTAAAACTACATACAAGAAGATTATATAAGTGAATTTCCCTGTTTCTAGCTTTTCCCCAAACAGTTCACTGCAGCAAAAGTAAACCAGCAAATGGTGGCACAGGAGCTCTCAGGAGTGCATTTGTTTAATTCTTGCTAATTTTCTGACCACTGATTTTTTTGACCAATGCATAATCATTAAACTGAGGTTTAAACTGTCCATTTTATTTCTAATGGAACCACTCCTTGAGGAGGCAGTCCAGCCTCAGCATTGGAACTAAATAATTGCAACTCTATATCTATGCTTTTAGCCACATGATTGTGATGGCTGGGTTTAATATGATTAAATATCTATCATTAAAGTTGCTTGGTTGTAAGTAGAGTTTCTTGGCCGTGGTGAAAGCTCACTTGCTCAGTGTCTCATGATGTTTAAGGAATATTCCATTCCAGTGACTGCAAGGGTGTGAGTTCAAATCACATGACTGCCTCACTATTGGACTCTTCAGCGCAGCCTTTAAGCCTTAATTGCTCAGATATATCCTTGGATTGGATTCTGCTTCACTTGTAAGTTAAAAGCATCAACCAAATGAATAAATCAATAAAAGACTACAATAAATGTGCAGTCAGTTGTTCAGCCAGCAACTGTTCCAGTTCCATGCTATCAATCATGATTGTTAGTTTAAATTGTGAATGTTATGTAGGCTATTTGGAGTTTTGTTATACCCCCTGCTGTTTTTTTTTCATTATTCTCGCTAAAGCAAGAGCTGAGTTATGACTGTGTATTGTGTTATTGAGAGTCTGACGGTGGATAACATGCTGAAGAAAAGTCAGTAAAAATTAGGCCTTCAACATGCAACCACTCAATTCTGTTCCAAACATGAAAAAATCAATACTTATCAACTGTATAGTTTAAATGTAGTGCATGAAACTGCTTGCTAAACTAATCATGCAGGTAAACACTGGCTGCAACTGTCAGACATTTCATTTACCATTCTCGCTTTTCAAAATGACACAAGCAGAGAGTTCGTAGCTGATGTACCAATAAGTAAGCATCTCTGAAAACATGTTTTAGTAGGTCATGAAAACTTTGCGGATATGAATGTAGAAAATGTTCAGCTTTGGGGCTGTGATAGCTCTTGAAACTGGATGAACAGACAATATATTCTAAACACATACAAATTCAGATACAAATAGGAGGCACAGCATTATTTTCTTTTCATCAGGGGTTTGCCCCAATAGCATGACCTAAACTCTACCTACAGTGCTTTAAAATAAAACCATATTTCTGCCATATTTCTATATAAACTGGCCAAAATGAACAGAATAGTTTTGTTCTTGTTTATAGAGCCACCTCTCTATAAATAATCTCTGTTGCACTCTCCAAAAAAGTAATTATTAAACTTAAAATATATTACCTAGTAGGTTCATTGCACATGTTTGCGTCATTCTTAAAAGAACGTTAATCTTCAATGTTAAATGAAAATCTTCATTGAAAATATTTTGGCCATTATAATAAAATTCCATTTAAAGGACCCTATTTTGACTAGCAGCAGCACTGTGTCCCAGCTTCGTAGCAGATTTTGACAGTGTGTCTAGTGAACTTTTCTGGAATGTAACAAACCCAAAATCTAAAATCATTCTGATAAAATTTTAAATGTCTATTGCCAACTATAAAATACAGTTCCCTGATTCGGATTGTTGTTTTGAAAGATACAGTAGTTAGTTAGTTAGTTTAGGAATTTCGCAAGCAATCCTGAGCTCAGGTTCCTGTCTGTTCTCCTCATGTCCATATGAATTTTCTGGTTCTCTCCCATCTCCGAAAAAACATGCTAGCAGGTGGATCGGCTATGCTGAATTGCCCCTAGGTGTGAATGAGTCTGTAAATAGGTGTATTCAGGAGTATTCTTGCTAAGGTGTATTCCCAGGATTGACTCTGAAACCATCATAACCCTGACCAGGATAAAGTGCTTACTGAAGATGAATGAATTTATCCTATAAATACCTTGCAATGTCCTTGATCATTTAACAGGCCCAAATGCTACTTTCTTTCATTGTTCAAAACAACACAAATGTGGATTAATGCAGCAAATGTATTTCTGGATCTCTGTACAGAACCTGCTAACGTGCATTGATTTATGCACAGTTCGCATATGTCTGAGAGACATTTTCTTCATTTCGAAATTGTTTTGAAAATATATTGCTCTGTGTAATACCGAACCCAATGCATAAAAGTTTCATTATGCCATCCTACATCATTTATCTTTTATATAAAATGTGAAGATATTTGCACTCTTTAACTATAGCAATGTTTACGTGTAATTATGCTTGATTTATAGGTTTCGCTTTCCATACTCATTTGTTTACTGCCTACCAGTGACATTAGATGGGGCAGCTAAAATCCAATATCTATCAATAGCTCAACAATGAAGCTATTACGGCTGAGCAATGCATTATATCATGAGTCCATAATAAGAAAGATGTGGGGCAAACTATTACACACATACTTGAAGATAGATACCCAGCTGGATTTGTAATTTCTATTTTTTAAGTGTTTCAAGTGAAGTGGATTGAACAATATCAGCCCAAATGCATCAATGACATGACTGATAAGTTCAAGCTGGCTTTATGAATCTAGAGTCTGGGCTAGAAAGAAATCAGCCCCAGCCTCACTTCTCTATACCATTTTGTGTATTTTTCTTACAAGAAGTTGTACTTGGTTCTACAAACTTCCAGAATAATCAATCTTAAAGCATTTATTAAGACCATATAATCTGATATAGATGCCAAAAATGAAATACTAACTTATTTTTATCTTTGAAGCGCGTGCAGGCAGGGAAGCGCGTGCAGGCAGGTTGGAATGGGTGGAGAAAGATGTCGGGAGTTCTGTGTGATAGGAAAATATCGGCAAGAATCAAGGG